>SOPF01023812.1:0-10130 GCA_012979155.1 Hypericum perforatum | reverse complement strand
AAGACTCTAATAACACGCACAAAAGATGAGTGTTTTCACACTCATCATTATCCTAAGCAGTTCAACTTTTCAAACCATTGGCTAAATAGATGTCGTCAAGGCATCCAATCCACTAATCAACTACTCATATATATCAACAAAATAATTCAACGTATTCATTAAACCATACAAGAAAATCCTGAACAACAAAAGAGGGAGTAAGAGAAATCTCAAGATGATCTTCAAGCTTCCCAAGATATTTCTTCAAGTTCCTTCAAGTTTTTTACAAGGTCCCACAATGGTAACACAAATTTTCTTCCAAAGATGAGAGTTAGTGGAATAGTTTTTTTGGTCAAAATATCTAACTTAACTTCTAAGGAAATTTAAATATTGACTTTTATACAAGTTTTCCATTCCAAAAGCTCCAAAAGTCTCTGCCACAAAATATACTATATGAAGATGAACATAATAAAGATGGCCATTCTAGTTGATTATATATATATACATACATATATATATATATATAACTAGATGGAGATGAACATGTTTCTATTATGTTTAGAAGATCAAACTCAGACCATTCTATATTTATTTTGGAGTTAAATTTGTGTTATTTTATGTTTATATTAGAGATGAAACTCAATTTATATTATGTTTAATTTAGATAAGACCAAATTGAGATGATGACTATTTAGTTCGGAAAACAATATCAATTCATGTCATATTTAGTATTCAACATTCCAGAGAGAAAGACAGAGTGCACAACTAACTTGAAGTACTTTCGGACAAAGAACATAATTTCTTCTTCTTCTTCTTACAATCATATGAGACATACAAGATAAAGTTGAAAATAACTAAAGTAATCAATAAGTTCTTCAACTTTGGGATATAGCTACTAGTAACTTACTCTTTTAGCATTTGATTCATAATCTTCAACTCCTCAATCACCAAATCGATGTACATGAGACTGTCATCTACCTTGCACGACGAAGATTTGGAAGACATAATGGAAAAGAGGAAGTGCGAGAATGACTTAGAATCCTATCTCGCACCTTGAGACTGAATTACCTAGCTCCCTCACCTTCACTTCGACTTGGCCTGCTCTAGTACCATTCCCAACTGGTGCCCAGTTTGCAGTTGGCCTAATTCGAGGATCCTTCAATAGTTTATTTTTTTTTAAATGGGATAGAATTTGGAGAGAAAAGATAAACTTTGATGCAAATCTTTGGCCACAAAGTATTTATAGGATAGTGGAGGAAAAAAATGCAACGAAGGACATTTTAGTCTTTTTAGATGTTACTTGACCAAGACAAATTTGAATTTTTTTTAAAAAATGACCGAAATGACTCAGTTGTACAATAAAATAAAGTGCATGATATCGCCATATATCTTCGGAATATGGAAAATTAGATATCGTAAGATCATATACAAGAGATTAAAATATATTTTTTCCTATAATTTATTATTCTACTAATTATCACTCCTATATAAATTTTTGTCAAAGTAAAGTGCATAAAAATTATAGTTTTTAGATATTAATAAGAATCCGTCAAGTGATACATTAAGAAACTTTTAAATGAAAATCTCACAAGTGATTTTTTTGGGTAAATTACCCTCAGGCCCCTGTTCTTTATATTATTCTCCTATTGGGTCCCTCATTTATCATAAATGAGTATTAAATTTCTGTTTTATTCAAAAATATTTGTTTCAGGTCCCCACCGACCAAATTGGAATTTTTTTTAATTTTTTGTCATGTGAAATAACTATTTTATCCTTCACAAAATGACAAATTTCATCATATTTTTGTCATTTTGTGAAGGGTAAAATAGTCATTTTACATGACAAAAAATTAAAAAAAATTCCAATTTGGTCGGTGGGGACCCGAAACAAATATTTTTGAATAAAACAGGGACGAATTAATCATTTATGTAAAAGAAGGGACCTAATAAGAGATTTCGATAAAGACCAGGGACACAGGGTAATTTACCTTTTTTTAATCATTATTGTCGTCTGATTCTGGTATTGGTATTTACCCAAGTCAAAACTTGGATGATACTATAACAAATTGACCCCGGAATATAGGGAAAATTACCCTCAGGTCCCTGATCTTTACATTATTCTCCTATTGGGTCCTTCATTTTTCATAAATGAGTATTAAATCCCTGTTTTATACAAAAATGTTGGTCTCGGGTCCCCACCGACCAAATTGGACTTTTTTATTATTTTTTTGTCATGTGAAATGACTATTTTACCCTTCACAAAACGACAAAAATAAGATAAAATTTGTCATTTTGTGAAGGGTAAAATAGTCATTTGACATGACAAAAAAATAATAAAAAAGTCCAATTTGCTCGGTGGGGACCTGAGACCAACATTTTTGAATAAAACAGGGACTGATTAACCATTTATGACAAAGAAAGGAACCAATAAGAGATTTTGGTAAAGACCAAGGACCTGAGGGTAATTTGCCCCGAAATATAAATTTCCATCATCGGGCTTAACAGACAGTGGCGGCTCTCCGACAATATTCACTCCACTTCCTTCTCCGACCAGACAATAAAAAGTCCAGAGAGAGAGAGACGACATGTCCGAAAAAAACCCTATTCATCATCATCTCTTACAAGCCTTCCAAAACGTGTCTAATTGCATCCACGCCCATCTCTCCAACTTCATCAACCCTCCGCCGCCGCTAACAACAACAACAACAACAGCAACTCCCTGGAACCATTTCCTCCGTATCTCCCCTCCTAAAGTACACGCTGACCTCGCCGGCCTTTTCCCGCCGGAAATCGATCTCAACAAGGTAAACCTGGCATCTACTTTATTTTGTTCGCGAACAAAGTTAGGCTGCCAAGTGTTTGTGGAAAGTCCCCACTGGAGATTTTAACGGGGTTGCAACTTGTAGTCGTTCTTATTGGATGTTCTTGCTAGTTCCTCCATTTCTTGTGCTATTTATACGTGGGAGCCCGATCGGATTGCTCAACAGGGTGTACATTTCTCCCGTTCTCTTCACCCTGACTCATCACTCATATATGAGACGGAGTGTAGGCCGCAATCGTAAGGCTTCAGCCTTTTGTTTCCCAAGTTTCAATCTATTTGGCCAGTCCTTGTTTGGTATACGAATTAAGTTGTCAGTGCAACCTGAGGTTGGTAGAAGGATTAATTATAAAGATGTCACCTTTACAACTACCTTGGCAGTTCCTTGGCACTCACAGTTCAAGTTTTGGCAGTTCCTCCTATGACTTCATAGTTTGATATTGACTCTTCTAAGATGTTTATACACTTTTGTCTTTAGGAGAAAGTTACAGCGACTTCGACGAAAGAGGAACTTGGGAGAGCTACTTGGACTTTCCTACATACACTTGCAGCTCAGGTACCATCAAGCCATTTTTTAGTGATTCCATTAGCGTGAGTATTGTGTTATCCCATGAGTGCTGTTTCTTGTCGGAACTCTTTGTTTTGCCATTATGGGGAGAACACCTTTGACTCCAAAGGTTTTAATAGCTCCTCTGGTTTCTCTTGTGCCATGCAATAGGTTCCTATCTTTCTGTAGGGGTTTGGTATCATCTCCTGCTTTGAGCATGACCAATTTTTTCTTGATATACTTGTCACAAGAATTGTTTTTTCAAGCACAGTCTCTATTTGATTTTTTTTCTCTTCTTTCAGTATCCAGATAAACCAACAAGACAACAGAAGAGAGATGCCAAAGAACTGGTATTCGCTCTATCCATTATGCACCATTTCTCTTATGTTTCTAGGAAAATACACATCTATCATGGTGACGGTATGTTCTTGTTGTTTGACGGCTGATAATCAGTTTTGAAAATTGTTCATTGCTGTCTAAAGCTAAAGACCTCATTTCAGTTGAAATGGTATTTGTACTGAATTGGTGTGTTGCGTTGCTGAGGCAGATGGCTATATTATCTCGGATGTATCCCTGCAAAGAATGTGCTGATCACTTCAAAGAAGTTTTGAGGTGTGTTTTGTCATCGATTTACTCCCCCGTCGTCTCTCATCGTCTCCTTAGATTTCTTGAGGATGGCCAGTCTGTGTTGCAGTATATCCACAGGGCACCAGCATAACAAATTTCTTTGTTAGGCTCTTAAGATTCGGTTTGGGCTCACGTTTAGGAAGGATATGGACAGAGATTTGCATTTATGTGTAACAAACAGCACATTCTGAACGTCCTATTTCAAAAGCTTGTTTCTTGCAGTTGCGTGAGCTAAGTTTGTGATACTTGAGTTGCATTAACATTTGGGCAGAGCAAATCCTGTGCAAGCTGGATCTCATGACGAGTTCTCGCAATGGCTGTGTCATGTCCATAATGTGGTAAATAGGAGGTAATTAGCCTTTCATCTCTACCATTTGCATTCATACTATTCATACCCAATGTTTATCAAAGCAGGGGAACATGATGGTGCATCATTTCCCATCATAATTGTGCACTTAGTTGTATTCATCTTTTCCCGACTGCTTCTCCAATCAAAGTGCCGTCCTGATCCGGGTGGGATCCGCATGGCACCAATCTTGATGATTTCTCTTTCCTTCTTCATCCTGACATGATGCTTTGAACAGCCTGGCTAAACCAGTATTCCCGTGCGAACGAGTTGATGGGCGGTGGGGCAAGTTGGAGTGCGAGCAACGTGCTTGTGATGTACTCGGAGCAACGAGCTTTTGGTCATGAAGGTAGTACAATGCTCCATTCCACATGAGAAGCAATCAAATTTACAGTGATTGCCAGCAGACCAAGATGGCGACCTATTGGCTTTATTCCATAAAGTAAAATGTTGATGGGTAGAGACGAGTGAATCATTAATTGAGCCATAAATTGATGTTTAAGTTAAACCTCACGAAGAAGCAAAAGACACGTATTATGCACATTCATGAACTAGGCTACTTTTCTTAGTCGTGAACTTGTCCAGCAGCATGATTAATCATCATATTACTTGAGACTTTTGCTGGTCAAATTACATAAACTTTTAAGTGGTGGTAAAGCGTGATAAAATTATGTAACAAATATTTAATATTATTACGCGAACAAGTCATTTGGTGTTTTCATTCGTCGAAAAATATAAAACAACAATGCACTAAATCAGAATTTGCCAATTAAATTTCTTTCGTCCATTAGGAAAATATTGGGCCAAACAATGTACTTAGGCTACCGCCATTTGGGCTTCCTAAAATTCAATAAACAATTGGCCCATTCCAAAAATTTCCCAAACCACGTAGAGTTCCACAAAATTTCTAGGGTTTCCTCGTCACTTTCTTTATATTCCAATCCGTCTTGCCTCCGCTGCGTGTGTTTTTTTTTTCTAGCTTTCGAAAGGGGAGGAGGAGATCGTCCGAGGTGAAATTGCGAAGATGGGTCACTCCAACATCTGGAATTCTCACCCCAAGAACTACGGACCTGGTTCTCGCAGTTGGTACGATCGAAACTGGCACTTGATTTTTTTTTTAGTTTTAAGGAAGACCCAGAATCGAGAATGACCAAAACGTGTAGGGTTGGTTCAAAGTTGTGAACTTTATGCTTCCCGGATAGGTTTTGTTGTTGGCCTAGATATTGAAGTTGGTGTTTTTACTGATTTAGTGTGTTTATATGATTTGGGAAATGATGATAGGTTTTATCTAATTGGCTTCTGATGGAGAAGAACTTGATTAGGGTTTATATGATTTTTTTTTGTTTTAATGAATATGGATGAGTTAAAAGTTTAGGAATGGTCCAAAGTTGGAAACTTTATGCTTTCCCACATGAGGTTTTGTGTTGTTTCACCCATGGGTTGAAGTTGGTGTTTTCGGATTTAGTGGGTTTATACGATTTGGGAAATGATGGTAGGGTTTATCTAATTGGTTTTTGATGGATAAGAACTTGATTAGGCTTTATATCATTTTTAATTTTTTGTGGTTTTAATGTTTAGGGGATGGTTCAAAGTTGGGAAGTTTATGCTTCCCAGATGAGGTTTTCTGTTGTTTGACCTTTAAAGTTGGTGTTTTTCTTATTTAATGTGTTTATATGATTTGGGAAATGATGGTAGGGGTTTATCTAATTAGCTTTTGGTGGAGAGAAACTTGATTAGTATGTTTGTAAGTTGATGATTTGAAGACTTGTTGTGTTTTAACTTATGCATTGTTGTTTGTTGGTTTTGTAGCCGCGTGTGTGGGAATCCCCACGGGATCATCCGCAAGTACGGGCTCATGTGCTGCAGGCAGTGCTTCCGCAGCAATGCCAAGGAGATCGGATTCATCAAGGTAAATACTTTTTTTTTGTTTTGAATCCTTGTTTTATGGCATTGTCTTTGAAATTTGTTGTATTTGATGTGATGCTATATTTGGAGGCTCGAGTTCTCACGTTTGGCTATGTTGTTTCTGTGCAGTACCGATAAAGAATGATTTGCACCTCTGTGAACTGAAGCTAACCTGTTGCCCTGATGATGTTGGTATCAGTTTTCTGTGTTTGAATGAACTTCCAAGACTCGGTCTTGTTTAGGATTGATGTATTGGGCAGCTATGTTGGACAATGATGATACTGGAAGTTTACTTTTCTAAATGCTCTCCCTTTCATCTTTAGGTTCGTGTTATCAAAATCCCACAGCATTCGCATGTTTGATTTTATGTCCATTCTATCACTAATACTTGTGTAGTTTGACGAGGCACTAATGTTGTTATGCTGTTCTTCTGATTCCGTTGTCCACAAAACACCTATATGTGCTTGAGGCTTGCGTCCGTTCCTACCTAATATTAACTTTCAAAGAGCATAATTCATTTTTGTGGTTGTGTGCCACTTTGCTGGAGCTAATTTGCTTGCCAAGTGAAGTTACTCATGTGTATTTCAGCAGTCTTATACCTTAGCAGAATTTTATTTTCTGATTATGATTAGTTGTGAACTGTTGTCATCTGCTGTTTCCTTGTTTTTAAAACTTGCATATGGTATGTTGTTTCCCAGAATGTTCAGACTATGACCAATCTCATGTTAATCCTCAACAGTTTCTGTGTCCGCTACCCCATGGAACCAATTTATTTAGGCGTGAATCTTAATGTGCAAAGTTGAAAATAACTATTTTGGAGTTATGCAATACTGACTCTCTGATTCGATAAGGTGGCCCTCGTAAATTTTTTGGATATGTTTACCTCCGTTTTTCATTAAACATAGCTAATCAACTGAATGGGCTGATCTCTGTAATTAAATAATGTTAATTGAAACATATTAAAAAAAATTACATTTAAACAGCTTGTCAAATTATGCAAGAAAAAGCTAGCAAGTTGTAAACCAATGTAAAATTGCTTGTTATTTTCTTAATGGGTTAATTACCCTCAAGTCCTTGTACTATTAATGATTTTGTAATAGGGTCCCTATGTAATTTGAATAAGATATAAGACCCCTGTTTTTTAATGAAATTTTTGATATTAGGTCCTTGGCTAAACTCTCGCTGACATCATCAATTTTTTTTCGTTTTTTTGTCATTAAATTGACCAAAATACCTTAGACCAAAAATAAAAAAAAACCACCCTTCTTCAACTTCACGTCTATCTCCTCTGGAGGAGGAACACCGGAAGAACAAAAAGTGGGGTTTTTTATTCTGGGCACTTGAGGGGTGGAGGAGGACGTCGGGAGGACCGTCTTGGAGTGCTGAGTACGAATCCGGGCACTTATTATCGCTGTGGAGCCCGGAGCGCTGTGGGCGGCAGTGGAAGTAACTGCAAAGGGGGCCAAGGGGGGGGGGGGCTAACTGCTGAAGCTGGAGGGTCGATGGACCAACTGGCGAGTTCCTTTTGACGAGAGGATGACCATGATGAGGCCCGATCCCGACAGCGTGGCCGAAAGCAGCGACGGCGAGAGGAGGAAAGTCGGAGGAGGAACTGAGAATGGGGGCAGCGAACGGGGGGACTGGAGGAGTCGAGGGAACCACCAGAAGGATCGCCCGGCCGAGGGGGTTGTTGATCTGACCTCCGCTCATGATGGCAGAGCCATACGCGGCGGAGATCGGAGGTAGAAAGAAGTCGGCCGTAAAGGAGATTGGGATTTTTTTGATTTCAATTAATTGTTTTAATTAAAGATGGAAGAGAGGGAGGAGAGAGGGAGGCGCGAGAGGAAGGGTGAGAGAGGGTAAAAAAATATTTTTCTATTTTTTTAATTGTAAGGGTATAAATGTCATTTCAAATATTCAAAAAAAGAAAATTTTTGTGCTGACGTCATGCAAGGACCCCTAATCAATATTTTATTGAAAAACATGGGTCTTATATTTAATTCAAATTATACACGGATTTTATCGCAAATTCGACCATAAAAAAGAGACCTGAGGGTAATTAACTCTTTCTTAATCGGTGAGCAAGCTACGATTATCAATTTTTGTGCTGACGTCATGCAAGGACCCCTACGATTGTTTTGCTTCTTGATTGAACAGTTTTTTTTTCACTAAAAACGTTTTAACATTTCTGAAGTATGTCTTGAGAGAATAATTTTCGCAAAATGAATGGAGCCTAAAAAACAAGAGAGAAATTCATTTGAATACATGTAGTTTTTGACATTCTCATTTCAGAAACTTGTCGTTAACCGTGTCTAATTCAATTATTTTTCAACCTTTTGGCAACAATTTTAAAATAAAATCCATAATTTTACTAGTTGGTTCATTTCGAAACATGTTTAAAAATCTTCCAATAATTAATCAATAGCGATTCGTTTCAAAAAATTATTACAAAGGTAATTTCAGAAAAAGAAATTATGGGTTGTATAAGAATATGAATAATAACATATTTATCTGAATTATGGATAGTATGTTATTTAGAATGTAATTGTGTTTTAATTTAAAGTAAGTTAAAAAAAAAAGAGAAGAAAAAAGAGGAGATAAAAAGAAGGAAAAGAGCCAAAAACCCTCCAAAACGACAAAACAAAACCTTATCATCTTCTTCTTCATTGCGACACATTACATTATCACTAGCTTAACTAGCTCTCTCTGTCTCCCCCTCGGCAGTAAAGAGGAGCGCTTGTTCCTCGTTCTCTTTCTCAATTTCCAATTGCTCCTCTACCGATTTCTTTCGCTCCGCTCCTTGTAATGCAACTCTTTTCCCTCTCTCTTAACTCTTTTAACTGTAACTGTAATTTCCATTGCCCATGTTTCTTATAATTAGATTATGTCCTTCCTCATGGAAGCCTCGTGAATTTGGACATGTGGGTTTCTGTCTTTCTGAGGTTTGGTATCTTTGTCGTATGTTTGAGAATTGATAAATGTCGAGTGAAACCCATGTTGGTGTTTTTTTTGTATTTGGTCTGTTCATAAATTTGACTTTTTTTGGGTTGCACGTTGAGGCTTTTGAGGAGGATAGGGAGTATAATTGTTTTATTGAATGAGTTGGTTTGGTTCAATGTTGCATTGGGTATTTGCTTGGTTCATTGATTTATGGGGATTTTCGGGTGCAAGTACGACGAGAAACGAGGACGAAAGAGGCCGGGAAGAATGTAGTGTGCTTGCCCGGATGGATTAGTTGTTTATTTGGTGGCCATTAATGCATGAATCAATAAGAGAGCTTCTCATCTAGTAAGAGTAGCAGCTAAATGGATTTTATGACAGTTTATATGTTAGATACTTCATTGAAATATATCCACTCGTTCTTCTTGGAACATTGTGTAATTTAGATGTCAGTGCACTCTGTTAGTCTTGTTTGCTTCGTATTTTCTTCTGCCTGCTTGTCGAGTTAGCATCGGTCTCCCAGTCGTAGCCTAACATTTGATGTTCTGATGTTAGTTTAGAGGTGATGGAAGCAACGAGCAGCCATGGTGGTGGCAACATCATGTGGTTCTTCAGGGAACGAGGTTTCGACGACAAGAGCATTCAATTGATGTTCAAAAGGTGCAAGCGACTTGAGGGTCTCCAAAGAGAGAGAGCATCTGAAAATTGGGATTACCTCAAGGGGATTGGAATTCGAGAGAGGAAGCTCCCTTCTGTTGTCTCGAAGTGCCCCAAAATCCTCACGCTCGGCCTTAGTGATAAGCTAATTCCGATGGTCGAGTGTCTCTCCACACTTAGTACAAAGCCTCGAGAAGTTGTCAATGCAATTACAAAGTTCCCGCCTATTTTGTCGCATAGCCTGGAAGAGAAACTCTGCCCACTGCTAGCCTTCTTTCAGACTCTTGGGGTCCCAGAAAAACAGCTTGGTAA
>SOPF01023811.1:29193-44798 GCA_012979155.1 Hypericum perforatum | reverse complement strand
CTTAGGAATCGGGTATCCCGATCAGAGACGATGGAAGAAGGCAACCCGTGGAGACGAAAGACCTCACGAAAGAACAGTTGTGCAACATGAACAGCATCGGTAGTTCGCTTACAGGGAATAAAATGTACCATCTTTGAGAAGCGATCAACAACAACAAAAATAGAATTATTACCACGTTGTGTTCGAGGTAATCCTAGGACAAAGTCCATACTGATTGCTTCCCATGGTCATGAGGGAATAGCTAATGGTCGATAGAGCCCGGCATTGGTGGCCGTGCCTTTAGAAACCTGACACACACGACATCATGCAATATAACGAGCCACTTCCTTACGCGCTGTCGGCCAAAAGAAGCAACGCAATAGTAGCTCAGTGGTCCGATCTCGACCAAAATGGCCTACCGCATGAACTTCGGTGATGAGCTTCACGCGAAGGCTGCACAGTGGCACACATAACTGATTTCCTTTGAATAAAAAACCATTGACACATGTATAATCTTGATGAAGCCCACAATTTTCACTTGCATATCAATTTTCACTTGCAGCAGAGAGCGTCTAGTCACGAACACACGCCTTGAATATGCGAACACGAGATCACAAGACAAGACAATTTGCAGGAAAACCCAATTTTATATATTTAATCAACTGAATCCAAACAAACATAACTGGTCGTACTATATAAAGCTAGAAGTCCTACTTCTATAATGACTAAGAGTCCTAAAAGGAAAAGGAAAACAGTAAAAGAAAAGCCAAGTAGTAGAGTCTGCTTAGAACTAAAATAAGTGAACAAACAGCTTGCAATGTCAAGTAGGACTCTTCGACAGAGCCTTCGGTTGATGCAACCGATCATGGGAGTCCAGGAATAAGAGGGCAGCTGCATCTCCATCACTAAACAACAGAACAATGGACAGAGAGCTAAACACCCAAACCCAGAAACAAAAACACAAAAGGACGCAGAGCCGTTATTAAACTGTATTAGCGTCAGAGACATCCGTTTCAAGTTGCTCAAGCAGACAATCCGGTGGCCATGTAAAAACCAAAAAGTCGCTGTCTGGAGGGATGTACATTTTGGCTAATGCATGTGCCACCCTGTTCGCTTCTCTATTGGCATAGCTAAACTGTAAGTTACCAAAATCGTGGGCAAAGGCACGGCAGTCATCCAAAACCGTAGATAAGTCACTTCTGTCCGATTCCCCTTTAGTCAATTGATCCACCACAATTTTACAATCTGATTCCACTACTATCCGATCCAATCCCAAAGAAGCAGCGAACTCTAATCCCGTCAAAATTGCCTGGCCTTCCAGTAAGGTGGGGTGATGTAAGTATTGAAACTTCCTGATCACTGCCGCTAAGAACTGTCTGGTGTCCCCTCTTAATATCACACCAATTTGACCTTCTCCATGTTCATTAATGCCTGCATCGACATTCACCTTAGTCCACCCCGATTCTGGAGAGCGCCAACTGGCTCTCTGTACAATTTCCTTGGATGATTAAATGCATCAATGTAATCCTGTAAAAACCGATAGCCTTTGTTTATCTCGTTGGAAAATATGACCTCTTTTGTCGGGTTGAAAATCCTCATATTGCATATTTTCCATAGAGACCATAAAGCTGCAACACGTCTACTACTTTCCATTTCATCTGGGGTAGATATTAAGGTAGAAAGGGCCTCGGGAGTCTGCCAAGAAGTTGATGGTGGAATAGTTACCCCCATTTCCCTCCAAATACGTTGGACCACCTGACACCGAAAGAATAAGTGTACAACAGTTTCCTGGTCCATGCCGCAAAGGGGACGAAAGGTCCTCCATATCTACTCCCCGCCAAATCAGATTTGCACAAACTGGCAAGTTATTATCAATTGCACGCCAAAGAAAAGTCTTTATCCGCGGAGGGCATCGCATGTTCCAGCATTTCCATAATAAGCCTGAGTTAGAGTTAGGGATACTTGCCAAAGAAGATTCAGCCCACCATGCATTAAAATCGACATGATATCCACTTTTTACTGAATATTCACCATTATTTGTATGCCTCCATCTTAGTACATCATTGGATCTCCTCATACTAAGCCGTATACTCAGAATACGGATGGCATCTTCTGCCAAGACATATTGCCGAACCAAAGCCTCGTTCCAAGTCCGTGAGTCTTCTATTATAAAATTAGAAACCAATTGGAGAGAATCTGTACCTGGGAAGTGATAAGTCGGATGTCCATTTTCTGTGCCAGGTAACCAAACGTCATCCCAGAAACGCACTTGTTCACCAGACCCGACCCGCCATGAAGGAGTTCGGCATTGTCAAAAGTCTCCATCCTGGTTTTGCCAGCATCGCCTTGTTAAAGTTTAGCAAGCGACAAAAACCTAGGCCTCCTTCTCGCTTCGAACTACAGAGTCGGTCCCAACTACGCCAATGTATTTTACGCTCTCCATTACTTCCACCCCAATAAAAGTTGCATAGAAGGCTTTTGATATGCTCACAAGTACCAACTGGGATTTCGAAATAACTCATTACGTACGTCGGGATAGACTGAAGGACTGACTTGATCATCATTTCTCTACCTGATCGGGAAAGTGTTCTCACCTTCCATGTTCCAATCTTATCCCGTATGCATTGCTCAAGGTAGGAGAATATCTGTTTCTTTGATCTTCCAATAATACTTGGGAGGCCTAGGTATGTTTCGTCTCCCCCACCCAACCGTACTCCCAATAAATGGTATGTTTGTTTATTCTAAATGTAACATTAATTATGTTAAATAGTATATCTAATTATGTAAAATAGTATTTTATGTTATGTCAAAATGTATGTCCGACTTTAGCAAAACGTATGTTAGCTCAATAATATTAAAAATAATAATAATAATTTAGATAATATGTGAGCTTAATTCACTATAATATGTTAAGTTATGTCAATTAGTATGACAAATTATAGAGAATGGAATAAAAAAATATTTATAAAAAATTAATTAACATTATATATGATGTAAATGGCATACCATTTTTTATTATATGACATACAATGTTATTAGCATACCATTTTCTCATTAATATGCATACTATTTTCTTATACATCTGTCATCTATTTTCCACCAATGGTGGGTTCTTCCTTGTTTTTTAAATGTATTACAATTTTTCCACCGATCTAATTTTACATTGTCAAGCTCAAATATGGTTTATTTAGGTACCATAATCCCAGTTAAGAAATATTTGATATATTTGATTCCTTTTATAAAAAATTTGAAAATCTAACATAAGCATTACACGGTTCAATCTATTTTATTACCTACGATCTACTTTAGTTAATATCATTATTGGTTATGGTTTCTTTCCAATCTTGACATAATTTTATTAAAATAAATGATTCAATTGTCATAATCACCAATTAATACATACATAAGACCTAGACATATTTCTAAAGATCAAATTCAAAACCTAGTTAAGTTATAAAAATTGATAATAGTTGATATAATTGTTTGTTGGTTCATAGACTAGTATTCAACAATATTATAAAGATTAAAATAGTAAATACATTTAAATTAGAGACTTTTCACTAAATTAAAATCTTTTCAATGCTTTAAGAAAATATGACAAACTTTGGAAAGTCTTATTATATTAAGTAGCAAAACATGCAAAATGGCTTTTTTTCTCATTTGTGACACAACTGGAATGGATCTTACTTGGAAGGCTTTGGTTTCTTTCCAATCTTGACACAAATGCAATTAAGGAAACGAATTTGTCTGGATTTTGTTGTCATATTCATCGTCCTAATACATACATAAGACTAAGAAGACAATGTTGTTCTTTCACTCAATTCCTACGACAAACAATTCAAATTCACAAGCTAAAAAAATGGCAAACTTCACATGTTTGATGCTTGTTGGTTTAACATTTGTAATCGCCCTCTTTGCAAGCTTAACCTGTGCTAGTGTTGACCAAGAACGAAAGGCATAGTTTTATCCTACTACAAAAACCAGTAGCTGTAAAACTTATCCAGCTAATATATTCCAAATTGACATGTTATTCCTTGATTTAAATGATTTACAGGTGTATATTGTGTATATGGGGTCACTTCCAAGGAATCAACTATACACAGCATCTTCGCACCATGTTAGTTTGCTCCAAAAAGTTGTGGGGCAAAGGTAAAATGCTGGTATTAATTTCAGTAATTATTAAGATGCTCTCTACCCACCTACAATTTTACATGAACATTATTGTCTCTCTTATCTAGCTTTCAAGAAAACCTGATGGTAAGAAGGTACGGTAGAAGTTTTAATGGATTTGCAGCCAAATTAACTTATAGCGAGGCACAAGAGTTTTCTGGTGAGCCAAAGAAAATACGGATTTTGTAATGATGTAATTAATATTCTCAATTTAACTGTGATCTTGTATTTGACTCAGATATGGAGGATGTGGTCTCCATTTTCCCTAACAAGAAGTTTGATCTCTTAACCACAAGATCTTGGGATTTTTTGGGGTTCGCTCAGACAGCTCATCGAAATCTCAAGTTAGAAAATGATATTATCATCGGAGTTATCGATACTGGAATATGGCCTGAACTACCAAGTTTTAGTGATGACGGTTTTGGTCCTCCTCCGAAAAAGTGGAAGGGAGCTTGTAAAGGCGGCGTCAACTTTACTTGCAACAAGTAGGTTATCTACAATGTATTTTAGATCATATACTCACTCTGATGACTAATCATTTTCAAACCATTTTTCTTTGTAGCAAGTTGATTGGAGCTAGATATTATGGCTCGGCAAAGTCAGCAAGGGATGAGGAAGGCCATGGATCTCATACTGCTTCAACTGCAGCAGGAGTTGCTGTAAAAAATATTTCCTTCTATGGTATAGGACAAGGGACCGTAAGGGGTGGTGTTCCATCGGCAAGGATTGCTGCATATAATGCATGTGGCTCGTGTGATAGTGCAAGCATATTGGGTGCTTTTGACGATGCTATTGCTGATGGGGTTGACATATTAAGCGTGTCTCTAGGATCTGATGAAGTCTCACCCTTGGATCAGGATCCCATAGCTATTGGTGCCTTTCATGGAATGACCAAAGGAATTCTTACAGTCAATTCTGCTGGTAATAATTATAATATTAGCTTTGGAAGCATTACAAGTGTTGCACCATGGATGATCTCTGTTGCAGCAAGTAGCATGGATCGTCGCATCATCTCTAAGGCTATTCTTGGGAATGGAAAGACTTTAGTTGTATGCTTCCCATCATCTTCTTTTTATATACTTACAATTACAACAGTCACCTAATGACAATCTTTTTTGGGTTTTGTCTTCATTAGGGGTTGGCAGTGAATTCCTTTAGCTTAAATGGAACCAAATTTCCCCTTTCTATATTAGGGTAATTTATCCTATCCAATTCACGAAGTTTATTATATTTCCTGAGTGAAACTTTTATTAGTTAAAAAAATCATCTGCTTATCTCACAAAGACTTTTTGAATTTTTTTATTGACAGGACCAAACTGAAAGGGAAAATATCGTTGGCTGTTGGCGCAGATTTGATTCCATCTACACTTAATGAAGGTGCTGTTGGAATCATCTACCAGAATGATGATGGTAGTGCAGATTATTCTAGAGTTGTTCCATTTCCCGGAGTGGCTATAAGTAGTACAGATTTTGAAGCTACCTTATCCTATTTCAACACAACAAAGTAGGTTGTCACTTGTTGAAAAAAATTATTATGTTCACATAGACAACAATTCTTCTTGCATTCAGTAGATTAACTTTGAGGCATGTCCTTGTAGAGCTCCTGTAGGAACCATACTGCAAAGTCAAATAGTTGAAGACCCTTCTGCACCTATAGTTGCTTCTTTCTCTTCATGTGGGCCAAATCCAACTTTGCATGAAATCATGAAGGTATTTGCTTCCTTCTAGCCAATTAATTGAGCATTTATTTGTGGCTAGTTTAGAATTAAAACTACATTGACATTGTTTTACAGCCTGATGTGAGTGCTCCTGGGGTAGATGTTTTGGCTGGATATTCCCCTATCGCACCAGCAAGTGATTTTCCAAGTGATTTTCCAAACTTTGTTGATAAGCGAAAAGCCACATATAAATTTTTGACTGGAACATCAATGGCTTGTCCTCATGTTGCTGGTGTCGCTGCTTATGTTAAATCATTTCATCCTGATTGGTCTCCTTCTGCCATCCAATCAGCCATTATGACAACAGGTAAATTTGAATATATTTGTCCTATCAATATGAAATTCGCTGAACTGAACATTGTTTTTCATGCCACTAAAGTCATGCAATAATAATTGGATACGATATACCATGTTAAATATAACAATGTAACACAACAACATAGTACAATATATATCATATGACATAATGAATAGTAAATTTCAGTTAGCGGATTGCTTATTTAGGCAACTTTTGAAAGCTTTTTTTTTATCTAGAATTGTTTTGGTTATTTACTTTGCATCTAACAATCATTTTATCTTGCAGCAACTCCCATGAGTGCCACAGCACACTTGTTGCGTGAATTTAGGTATGGGTCTGGACAAGTTAATCCTATAAATGCAACTCAGCCAGGTCTTGTTTATGAAATACTAGAAGCAGATTATTTGAAGTTGTTGTGTCGTGTTGGCTTCGACGAAAAGAAGCTTCGAGCAATCACAGGAGATAATAGCAGTTGTCCAAGACGAACTGAACAAAGTTCGATCTTGGATTTCAACTATCCTTCTTTGACAGCTAGAGTTGCAGATAACAAGTCATTCGTGCTTCGGTTTAGCAGAATAGTCACCAATGTTGGACAACCCAATTCCGTGTACAAGGCAATTATTTCACAAGCTAAAAAATTTATTGTTAAAGTAGAACCTGATGTCCTCTCCTTCAAAGCGTTAAAGGAGAAGAAATCCTTTAATGTCACTATTTCGGGAAGAGGTTTCACAAAGAACTTATTTGATTCTACAACAATCGTGTGGTCTGATGGCCTTCACAGTGTTAGGACTCCTATCATTGTAAACACAATAGAGCCCAGACTCTTAATTCCACCTTTGATTGACAATGTTGATGGGTGAGTCCAAAAAATTATATTCTATATTAATCCAATAAAAACCAGCTTATTCAATTATTGTGCAAATTTATCACATGTACACCTCTTTAATGTTATTGTTGACTCATTTGATAATGTCTTTCTCTCGGTAAACTTCTCTTGGTTTCTTCAAGATGTACTCTTATAACTGCGAAGTTAGCCAAAATCGGCCATTTGTTAGGACCAAGCTAGAATTCTATATTTAACTGTAGAATTAAATTACTACTTGTATTTACGTCATTTCTTGTTTGAGCCTCGCTATTGAATTTACACTATATAACAATACACCCCATATTTATTGATTACATTAATTGGTCAGGAGTGGATAATGGGGAATTGAATTCAGTCGTCAATGAAAAAAATGAATAAGAATAGTACAGAGGTTAATTTAGGTTATTCATTTGGCTTAAAAATGAACAGAGATGCACTTTGGTTCGATTACAACAACTTTTTTTTGCTAAATAAATATTATTAACAAAACGTGAACAAAAACAACACCACAAAAAGTCCAAATACCTTCACAGCAAAATACAAAGGAACTACAAAGTTTAAAGCAGGCAAAAAGAAGAAACATGCGATGGCCGATGGGGATGGTTGAGGGAGATGCAAATAACATATCACAAATTGAAATCCATTAATAGAGAGAAATCTTGGCCTACTAACTCTACAATAGAATTATACTAGAAGAGCCATTCTCGAATACGAAGAAAGACGATATGATGAATAAGTTGATGGTTATAGGATGTCTTCTCAAAGATTACTCAAGTCCTCGAGTTTCATATACCCTAAGTGATAGCATCATAAATAACAAACCAAACCTTCAAGATCATGCCATCTTGTCCACGAATAAGTTCCATCTAAGCCAAGAGAGAGTATAATAGTGAATTTCCTATACACTAGGTAAGTGCTCGACATTTGATATAATAGTTCTATACAAGTCAAGAACCACTGCAGTGAAAGAGTAAATGGGCTCTTGATTCATCTTCATCACCATAGATAGGGTAGAAGCAGTCTCATTCATTAAAGTAGTTCATGCAGTTCAAATTGTCTCTTGTAGGAAATCTCCCTTGTGATGTCAGCCATAAGAAACATTCGACTTTTAGGAAAATCTGACAAGTCCAGACTAAAGCCAGAAAGCTTGGAAGATGTAAACAATGAATAATTCTGGAAACGAAGAACTTAGCACAATATAATTAATTCGAAGCAAGAGATCAAATAACCTTGTCATGTCCCAATTGACACAGGGCAGCCATTGTGATTAGGACCATTAGGGAGGATAGCAAAGCAGATTTCCAAGAAAATAGGAGATGTATCCATTCTAATCTCCACTCCCAAATACTCCTTATCCAGTGCCCATAATTAAATACTGTATAAATTTTAAGAATAGAAAGGGCAAAAAGTTCTGGAAAAATATATTTTAAAAGAGTACAACCCAGCCACTGATCGAACCAAAATAGAAAGAAGTTACCTTGTCAAATAACCAACTTGAACCCAGACCAGAATTCAGTCAATATAATAGACTTTTCATGAGCCAAATTATCAATTTTTGACCAAGTCCCACCATCCCTGCCTAAAGGATAAGCTAAAGAACTAGGATGTTGAGGATAGTTGATGGCACGGATGATGGAGGCCCACATTGCATCACCATATGAAATAAATGTCCTAATCTGTTTTACGAGGAGACCATAGTTTTTAGATCAAGGTCTTCAACTCAAAGCCCCTATAACCGCTATGTAAGAAGACTTTCTTCCACTTAACAAGCAGACATTTATTCTTATCAATATTGTCTGACCACAAGAAAGTACACGTAAGTCTCACAAGGACCTTGCACACACCTATCAAAATTTTAAAGATCAAGATATAATAGGTTGGCATGGAAGAAAGGATATACCTTACCAATGTCAACCTCCTACCAAGAGAAAGGAGCTGACCCTTCTAAGCCTTTAGTGAGCCTCAATAGAGTTAAGAATAGGTTTCCAATGAAACAACCAGTAGGTAACCCAAGAAAAATAACAGAGAGACCTTCCCATTTATAATCCTAGAGCAAAGCTTATAATTGCAGCCACTCTTCTATAATGTTAATGACAATGCATAAAATTTAGCATAATTGAACTTTAGCCCAGAGATATGAAAGTAATCATAATATGTTATAGATTTGCTAAGCTCCGCTCACTGTTCTAAAAACATATAAGCATATCATTCACATATTGAAGTAAACTAAGCACTAATCATAACTCGGAGATGCTAATACTACTCAATAGTTACAACTCTTCTTCCCTTTTAATAAACATGTGGAATACTTTAGTAGTAACTAAAAAAAGAAAAGGGTACAAAGAGTCGCCATGTCAAAGGCCCCGACTCATCTTGAAAAGATCTGTTGGAGTATCATTAATCAAGACCATATATCAAGCATAAGTAATACATCCACACAACCAACTTTGCCAACGACAACCAAATCTCATTGGAAATAAAACATCATCAAGATTAGACCAGCAAACACAATCAAAGCTTCCGCGGAATCAATTTTAAACAAGGTAGACTCCTTATTTCTAGATTTCACCAAGGCAATGACTTTATTTGTGATGAGGACACTTTCAGTGATTTGCCTACCTTTGATGAATGTTGATTATTCATGACCCACAACTTCTAGGATTACTCTACTTAAGAAGGAGGTCATGATCTTAACATTAATTTTATACCCACTACATACCAATCTAATAGGTCGATATGAAGAGGGACTAGAGCTATCTGACCTTTTGAGAATCAAGACAATAAAAGAAGTTGAAGCCATTATATAGTCAAGTAGTTGAGAAGAAATTTCCCATGGAAGTATATACATCAAGTTTAACTATTGGCCAACAACTCGATAGAAGTAAAAATTGTAGCTAACTAGACCTAGAGCCCTGTCACAACTACAAGCTCAAATTGCTTCTTTAATCTCCACCCTTGTTAGAAGAGCATCAAGCATGGAGATTGAATCATTAGACAACCTTTTAAAGAGGTGCCAAGGAATGGAGGGATTATTGGTTGCAAGTTCAGAAAATTGACCACAATAATGATCATGGACTCTCATTCTAATTACTGCAAGGGTGAAAACCTTTCGTGCCATTAATCTCAAGATGGTCAATATAGTTAGTCATAAATCTTGAAGAAGCATGAAAAAATTTTATACTGATCACCATCTTTCCCTCGCTTAAGCCTAGATATTTGCTTCCAGAATGAATCTGACTTTTTTTAGCCAAGAAAAGGGAAGCTTATAGATATGATTTCTCCACCTTATCAGACAACAATAGAGGGGCTTGCTCCTCAAGAATATCCAGGTGATGAATACCTTCTTCAGCCAAGGAGATATGATCAATCAATCCAAATTGGTCCATGTTCCACAAACTATATGGCCCAAAAGTCTAATGCTTAGTTTTAGACCTCCAAAAGTTAAAGAGCTTTAAGAATGAAGGATCTTCCAGCCAATAATCTAAAAAACAAAAGGTTGAGGACCCCAGTTGTCCCTCTTAATATTGATGATAATTAGATTATGATCCGAGTCAGACTTTGCTAGAGCCCACTGAACCATTTTAGGGAAGAGTTGTAGCCATTCAATAGTTATAAGAAATAAATCAAGACAGATAGCAGAATGAGCACAATGCCAAGTGTACTTTAATTCTTGTAGAGATAAATCAATCAAAGTAGCATTATAGATAAAGTTGACAAAATTCATGATATTGACTATAGAGCGAACCCTCAGATTAAGTCTTTTTCTAGAGTTAACCATCATGTTAAAATCTCGATTAATCATAAGAGGCTTCCCTAAGATATAGGACTAAAAGAGAAGAATTTCATTCTAGATTTTTGATTACTCAATAATAGAGTGAGGCCAGTAGATAGCAATAATGCAACAATCAAAAGACTGGTCCACTAATGTCCCAGTTAAAGCAATCCATCTAACAACTTTGAAGATGGATAATTTCTCAAAAATGTTAGAGCTCCAAATACATAAAATACCACCCAAAAGATTCCTAGAAGGGATAAGATCCCAATTGAAAAGGCCCCGCCGCCACAAGCCACGAACCCATCTTAAGGAGGGCTTGCTATTTTAGTTTTCTCTATTGCGAGAAAGCCAATATTTATCCACAAACCAACTTCTGAATAGATTTCTATTTGGTGGAGGAGTTGATTCTCCTAGCATTCCAGCTAGAGAAATTCATGGAGTTGGAGGAGGATTCTGAACTTCCCCAATAGCCATTTTTCTGATAGAGTATAGAATTTTTGTTGAGTCTCCTTGCCCGAACAGATTTATGTTTCAGTTACAACAACATTTGATTCATTCAAATTGGACAAGAGAAAAAAGAATTTACAAAGTTTGTACTAACCAAGTTAATCTACAATTAATTAGCGATGAAATTATTAGACAATGAGGACTTGCGACATAGGATAATATATGTGTATGTCTATACAATGAGAAACCATCCAAACATTATATGTAGATATATAGAATGCAATTATTTATATGTCTGCATAAAAAGAGCAGAATGATCTAAAACAACTTCATACAAGTAATTTGTTGTTAAATTGATTACATCAGAAGAAATTAAATTAAGAAAAAAGATTAGAACTAGTATTGTCCAGTACATCACATGTTTAGTCAAAAAGAAATACCACATTGATGGTTAATAAGCTGCGAACCTAGAATAGACAAAAAGAAATACTACATCGATAGTAATGAACATTAGAGATAACAACAGTAGAGATGGCAACAATAGAGATGGCAGAGATGGTGACGATGATGACGGAGACAGAGAGCATGTTGACAATAGTGAAGACGGTGACAATGATGATGGAGATAGAGAGCACATTAGCAATGGTAGAGATAGCAACGATGGGGATAGTGAGCACGTTGGCGATGATGGTGGAGATGGCAATGGTGGAGACGCCGATAGTGGAGATGCTAACGGTGGAGATGGCAACCATGTTGGTGACAACGGTTACAAAATTGGTAAGCATAATAGTGACAGAGAGCATAACAGAAAGGACAGTTAAAGAAGTCAAAAATTAGCTCAATGATGCTATTTCATCTCAAAATTACCATAAATTGTGTTTTTCATCCATTGAAGGTTTGTCTAACAGTTGTTTGTATGTTTTTATTCGATGGTCTATATGCTATTATTTAATAGTCTATATGTTGTTATTCGATAGTCTGTATGCTATTATTTGATGGTCTATATGTCGTTATTCGATGGTCTCTATGCTAGTATTCGATGGTCTGTATGCTGGTATTTGATGATCTATATGCTATTATTCGATGGTCTATATGTTATTATTTGATGGTCTATATGATGTTATTTGATGGTTTGTGTATCATTATTTGATGGACTGTATGTTGTTATTTGATAGTTCATACATAATGTTCTATAGTTTGCTATTGTTATTCGATGGTATATTATGTATGATTCAATGGTTTGCATGTTGTGATTCGATAGTTTGCATGGTTTTCATTCAATGGTTTGCATGTTATGATTTGCTAAGATCAAAAATGTATGTTTTCCTTTCCGAGTTGTGGTTTGATGGTTTGCATGTCAAGATTTGATAGTTTGCTATTTTCATTCAATGGTTTACATGTCGTGATTATTCGATGGTTTGCTGTTTTCATTCAATGGTTCATACATTGTGATCTATACTTTGCTATTGTTATTCAATAGTCTGTATGCTGTTATTATTCAATAGTTTGTATGTTGTTATTCGATGGTCTATATATTGTTATTAGATGGTCTGTATGTTTTTATTCAATGGGCTATATATTGGTTTTTGATGGTTTGCAATTCAGAATTAGGACCACCTTGAGAGAGAAGAAATATGGAGACAAATACAGCTTCAAACACCTAAAGAACTAGAAAAGTTCTACGAATCTTACGCGCACCAAAAATGTTTTGGTGTGTGTTGTATGTATCAAACAACGAGGATGATAAATGGCAAGGAAATAATATTCTACATCAAACTTGTGTGCAACAAAGAGGGATTTCGACACCCAAGTAAGAAACTAAAGAAAGAAAATGCTCATCCTTATACACAAAAAGAGACCCAAGTTGGTTGTAAGGCAATGATGTATTTCAAGTACTCCCTTGAACAAGGAGCATTCCTCATAGATAAATAGGTTATGAAGCATAATAATCACGTACTGCACTAGGCTGAATGCTCCCATATGGATAGATCCAACTGATCAATCAACTCTCTCCACCAACACATGGCCCAGATGAACAGTAATGTTGATATATAACTTAGATCGTTTTATGAACTGATGGTATTGAATGTCGGTGGCAGAGAACATCTGGGTTTTCTCCATTCTGATTTGAAGAATCATCTTGGGAAATAGAGATAGAGATCGATGAAGCATGGTAAAGCTATCGCATTGCTTGAATACTTCAGAATGAGGGTATGCGGTGAACTCTTTTTTTCATGAGGTATAAGTGGACAATGAAGAATGGATAGCAAACATTTTTTGGGCTGATAGAAGGATGAGGAGTGACTATAACTATTTTGGAGATGCCATTTGTTTTGACACAATATTCTAAACAAATAAAAATTATCGTCCATTAGGTATGAATCTCTTACTGATTTCAAACTCTGTTCCAATGCAAATCACTACATCTATTTTTTTATATGGTTTAAATCATTGAATTATCAAAAAACTATATACTATTTGAATGGTTTGCTCTCTTGTTTTTGATGGTTTGCTGTTCATTATTGGATGGTTTGCTATGCTTTCTTTCGATGGTTTACTTTTCTATTTTTGATAATTTGCTATTCTTATTTTGATGGTTTGCAGGGTAGTTTGTTGGATACAACAACCATCGTATGAGTTGTGTTTTTGGTGCAGCTCTCATGTTTCATGAGACAACAGATTCATTTTGATGGTTGTTCAAGACCTTCTTAAGGTGCATGGATGGCAAAGCACCAAAAACTATCTTTACTGACCAAGATCAAGCAATAGCTAATGCCATTAATGAAGAGTTTAAGAGCATATATCACTACCTATGCACTTGGCATATATTAGAAAATGCCAAGAAGAATCTGAGTCGTTTATATATACCTAAGGTGACAGATTAGTTCCATTATTTTATAAAAGAAGTGGACAATGATGAAGAATTTAGCCAAGCATGGAATCTGATATTACAAGATTGTTTCAACAATAATGAACACACATGGCTTAAGGAAATCTACAAGTTAAGGACTAAATGGTCATCGACATGGGTAAAACAGTAATTCACAACTGGAATGGTCACGACAAAAGTTGTGGAATCCTTTAACAGCCTTATAAAATGGTATTTACAACCCGATCATAACTTTCTACAATTTTTCACGCATTTTAACAATCCGTTGGATGGTCAGAGGCACGAAGCAAAAAAGGCAAATTTTTAGTCAAAGGATAAATTGTGCAACAACAAAAACCGGTTGAAACCATTGCTTAATTCAGCTAAAATCTACACACATTACGTGTATGACCAGTTTCAAGTGAAGTACGATATTGCAATTGAATATAGAATGGATCTACAAATGGATAACCACAATCCCATAAGTCAGTTTACTGTTCCTTATTTTCAATGGTTTATTGTTATGTTTTTCGATGGTTTGATGTTTTGTTTTCGATGGTGTGTTGTTCATGTTTTTGATGGTTTGTTGTTATGTTTTTCGATGGTTTAATATTTTTTTTCGATGGTGTGCTGTTCTTGTTTTCGACAGTTTGATATGTTGGATACCATGGTTTACTTGTGTAGATCACATCGGGCACTACAATATCTATAAATATGCTTAGATTAGCGAATGGTGAAGATCCACAAGTCAAATATGTTACCTTTGTGCTCGTGCCAATCATTAGAAGCTACTGGCTTGTTTTGTTGACACATACTCAGGGTTATAGACACACTAATAACCTTGGGGGAGGAAGAATTTGGAGAGCTACCTCAACACTACATTCTGAAAAGGTGGACAAAACTAGTAAGAGATGTAATAGATACATCATTGCTTACTATCACTCTGGGGTCAGTGAGCGGCACCGAACGATGTGTGAATAAAATAAAATATTAGCTTCTAGACTTAGCAGATGAAGCATCGTTGGACCAGGAGAAAATATTACTCTTCGAGGATCTCATTGTTAATGCAAGAAATAAAATGCGGCAAGGTCAAATGCAAACATTGCTCCTATAACATAATACATATTGATCAAAATATAGTTTGGTGCTCTGAGTTGATAGTTTACACTGTTCTTATTCGATGGTATATTATGTGTGATTCGATGGTATAATATGTATAATTTGATGGTATAGTGTGCCTGATTCAATGGTATGGTATATCTGATTCAATCTAAGAATGTTTAAAATATTTTGCTGTAATTGTTTGATGTACTGGGCTACAACCATTGCTCCTTTTAGATAATACAGATCGATCAAAATAGTTTGGTATCTCTGATTTAGTAGTTTCATTTGTCTGGTTCAATGGTTAGTAGTTTCATTTGTCTGGTTCAATGGTATGATGTCTATGATTCAATGGTATGATGTCTATGATTCAATGGTATGAT
>SOPF01023811.1:13001-29183 GCA_012979155.1 Hypericum perforatum | reverse complement strand
GATGTCTATGATTCAATGGTATGATGTCTATGATTCAATGGTATGATATGTCTGATTTAATGATATGGTATTTCTAATTCATTGGTATTGTATGTCTGATACAATGATTGTTTGATTATTACAAAGAACTTATGCAATAATTTTATAAAATAATTTTAAGCATCACCATTAAATCTCTAATTGGAATGCATTAAGCTCCAACCTTTAATCAAAATTGCTAACTCCCAGTTAGAACACATCAAACCATCAAAAAGCAAAACAGCAAACCATCAAAAAATAAAAGAGCAAACTATCGATAAATAGGAACAGCACACCATCGAAAACAGGAACAATACACCATCAAAACAAATAACAGCAAACCATTGAAAAATAGGAACAGTAATAACTTGATATTCAAATATCTTCGAGTGATCAACAGTATCAAAATAGCAATAGAGATTGTCATAAACTAAACCACTAAAAGTACTACACCTCGTGAACTCATTTCTTAGCTAATTTCTTAAAGTGTCTTAAATACATAATAGTTCTATATACATGAAGAGAGTAACTTGTGAATTTTCAACCAGAACATCAATTGCAGTGAGATACAAAGCTAGATACATCTAAACAGATCATTTCTTGGACTTCTTCTTGTTGTTCGTTAGCTTCCTCCATGCCATAGTGCTTTCCAAGAGCATAGGTATGCACTTGTTGTCCAGACGCAGCACCATCGTCTCGAACATAAATACCCTTACCTCCATTATAATTGTTTCTAGCCTCCAATTGATGAAATATGTTAGATCTATATCACCCACTCTCCATCCTTTCCAATAGTATTCACAAAACATTCTAGCAAAAACTCCATAGTTTGTAGTGTCGCCCTACTTTAGCACATTGTACAATACTTTGAATGTGAAGTTTTTAATGTCAACATCTACCTTTGTGACATGGTTCAGGTAGTATAAAAAGAACCCTGCCAACTTCAATGCATGGTTGACCAGCATAAGCTCCTCCCCCTTTGCATCTTGGCTGTCCAACACGTAATATGCTTTCTGTTAACAATCCACCACAAACACATGGTAGTGTTCATTAGACAACTAAGGGAAGAACCACTACATAATCATATGAAACAACAACAAAAATAGTAATTTAATGGTTTCTAAGGTTATGATTAAATTGTTTCATATATTATGTAAACTAGTTTTTATAGAAAAACTTGCATATCCTAATTTTGACTCAACATTTTTTGATGGTTTAATGAAAGGCACTCCATAAAGAAATGTCTTGATTTCTTCATAAATAGAGTCTACCTGGTCAACGAACATTTCATCAATGCTAGGGTGGGCAGATTTCAACCATTTATCTACTATTGAATCAAATCATTCAACTGCACTTAGTAAATTATTCAATTATAACTTACAAACCATCAAAAAATAGAATACCAACCATTGAAACCAGAAGACAAACCCATAAAAAAACACCATACTATCAAAAACAATAACAGCATACCATCAAAAATAGAACAGAAACCATTGAAAACAGAAGAGAAAACCATCAAAAAACAAAAGAGTATACCATTGAAAATAAGACAACATACCATTCAAAACAAAAAAATATACCATTGAAATGATAAGAATTACTCATAACAAAAAAATCACATGCAAATACCTAGCACCAAGGTCTTTGAGGAGATTTCTAAAAAATGAATCGAGAGCATTCACTGATAGCTGTTTTCTATGTCCAAGAGATGCCACATCATTTTGCACAAGTATTATATCCTTTTCTCAGCCCCAAATCTCTCCCCTGTATAAAAAACACAATAGATTATATGATGGTTTTTAACAAATTTCTATCATGGTTTGAACATATTTCTATGATGGTTTGTATAGGTTGATTAAATAAACCAAAACTTATGCTTGCCCATCAGAAGGCCTCTGAGTTAGATACTACCAGATTATCTTTTTAATCTTTTGGAAATCCATTATCTTCATGTAAGCTATCTTGGCATCTTCAAGTATTGTTGGCAGATTGATTTTCTGTTGAAGTGTGGTTTTCTATCGATTGGGCTTTTCCACTCCAACCAGCTTTGTCTTCAATTCTTCAACTTCAACTGTAAACAACACGGCTACTGACATATCATCTACTGCTGCAATTCCTTTACCATTTCTCCTCTTATACCTTTGCTGCTCTGTAGTATATGAAGGACCAAGGTTTGGGTTTATAAAGGGTTGATGCTTGCCCAGCACATGTTGTGATTCAGCTATAACTGCCTCCAAAAGGATTAGTTGTTCTTCTATCAATTTAGGGGGGAACGATGGTGCTATAACCTGCTCGCATATGATTTTCCTACTTTGAGGTTTTGTCCTCCTTCCATCTCATCTAAATGTTTCACCAACTAATCAACAAAATCGGGGTCATCAAAATTTCTGGATGACACAAACACTATGGGCTCAATTAAATCTATCAATTCCTAACCATGGTCTACTTGCATTGGGAAATTAGGAACTCCCTCTACCCCTAAGAAAAAGGATGGAGGGGTGAAATCCATACTTGGCTGCCCCGTTACATTGGCTTTATCCTCCTCCATACATACCTCTAGCCCCAACATCCGGACACTATCTCCCTGATGCTTAAAATTGCCATCAAGACCTCTTCAAGTATAGAGTCCTTCAATCGTGTTTAGGCATCCTCCACTGAGGCAGCTTATTCACATCCACTAAAAACACAACAAATTTTGGTCAGAAATATAAGTTTTAGTTGTTTTGGATTCAATAGTTTGTCTTTTTGTTATGCAATGGTGGGTCAGATATGATTCAATGGTTTAGTCTGTTATTATTTGATGGTTTACTAAATTCTGCTGATATACATTCTTAGACTAAACTTTAAGCTTAGCAGTCAAATTATATCTTGCTCGAGTCTAACTCTGCTATGCGTACAACATCTTCCTTGATGATGTGAGCTGACTCCGCCATCCAGATAGCATCTTCCCCCATACTTAAAACACCCATGAAGACCTTATCAGACATGGAGTCATTCGATTGTGTTTGGGCATCCTCCACAGGGGCAGCCTATTCACATCCACCAAAAACACAGTAATTTTTGGTCAGAAACACAAAGTTTCAGTTGTTTAGGATTCAATGGTTTGTCTTTTGTTATTCAATGGTGGGTCAATTGTGATTCAGTGGTTTAGTATGTTGTTATTCGATGGTTTGTCTTTTTGGTTGTTGTTATTCAATAGTTTACAATAGTTTAAAATAGTTATCACCATGTTATCAAGGGGTAGGATCAACAAATTCTGTGTGCAAAGCTTCCAGATCTACAAGGATAGCCTGTTAAAAATAAAAAAAATTAGAACATAACTTTGAGTTGTTTAGTATTTGATGGTTTATATTTTGTTATTCAATGGTTTATCATGTCATCCAATGTAGGGTTGACTGAATATCTGTAGGGATCTTCTATTTCTATAGGGGCAACCTGTTGACATCCACAAAAAACATCAGAATCTAAGTTTGAGTTGCTTAGGATTCAATGGTTTTTATTTTGATATCCAATGGTGGGTCATATTATGGTTCAATGGTTTTGGATATTGTTATTCAATGGTTTACTATGTTCTACTAAAATTGACCAATGAGTTTTAAGGATTAATTAGTAGTTATTACCTTGCTCGTGTCCTCGATAGGCTCTTTGACAACACATTCTTCCTCAGCGTGTTCTTCCACATCCACTCTCGCTTCTACTTTCTCCCCCAGACTCTCCCTATCAGCAAGCACCTTGATGATGGCCAACTTGTGAGATTTTATCATTTCAATACAATATTGTATCCCACCCAATTGTTGTTGTAGTTGTGAATAACATATGAATTAAGGTCAAATATAGTTAATAAATATATCAAAGTGTTTAAAATAAAAATATATGTAACTAATAACCTCATCAGTTGACAACACTTCTCTTTTAGGGATATCATTCCTAGCTCCCTGGGGTTGCTTGACTCGCTGAGCTCGTTGGGCTTGCTCAAATTTAGTAAGGGTTGCTCGACTCACTGAGCTTGCTGGGCTTGCTCAAATTTAGCAGCTTGCTTGTTCTTTTCATTTAAGTAGTACTGAACTATCAAGTTCATGTTCCCACTGCACTTAATGATTGATGTAGAGCTTGTTACAGCATTGAAAAACTTGTCGTTCGCTCTTTCAGCCACATACTTGCACTAGTTGTATGTGGTAGTATTGCTGAGTAGGTTGGTGAAGCTGTAGAACCGAGCAGAAACCATATCCATCACTTGTAGGGCTAGTGATGTGCACTAGATTTACGTTGCGAGTGCGTATCTAGATGATAGAATGGGCATTGTTTGTGCAATGATTATGGCATTTGTTTGGTCTATTAGCTCGCTATCTTAGCTGAACTCCGAATGGGTGTTTATTGTATGTTTACACAATCTTTGTAGGCAAAAGCAACTTGACATGAAGCAAGGCACAGATGAGTTAGTAGAAGAATCAATCAGCATATCCTCATGTATAATGAGACATCTTAATATTGTAAGGATGACCCATTAGGAGGAATCTTCATAATTAAAATTAGTTTAGTTCTGAGTCTAGTTGATGAGCGAAAGCGTTAATTAGCAACTTAGGTCTTTGCCATCTTAGTTTTGTGAACCTAATAAGCGAAAGCGTTAGATAGATGCATTAGACAACTCCGGACATCATAAAAATCATAACCCTGATATAGGGAATCAATTCATGAAGGTATCATGCTTAGTTCATCTTTATTGTGAAAAACTCTTTCTTCTACGTTTTTGCTGCATTGTTTACTTTTGTTACAAATAAACGTTTTTTACCCAAAACAATTATTACCCAAGTCGCACCTCTATTACTATTTAGATTAGTGTCTTACCCTCAGTTCAAACCTTACTTACATACTATATACTATTCGATTGCATGTTAAATTGTTTATTGATTTTCCATATGTCAAATTGGCGCCATCGACCCAGAATTAAAATTTTTGGACAAAAATTTATAGTAGTTCAGTTTGTGTAACTTGATCACTCACCTTACATATGACACCTTTGCAGGTACCTCTAGTGCATGCCAAGGACACGTAGTGAAAAACTTGACTTTGACCCCGATATCAGAGCTCTTGAACGAGCACATCGGAGAGACAAGAAAGATGCAAGCTGACATAATGGCCCACAACCAACGAGCCGAGGCACAAGATGCCCTTGTCAAAGTTTTCACTCCACAACCCCAGCATATGTCCCTCTTGGAATCATCTATTCTGACGTAGGACCGACATGCTAACGATGAAGAGCAAGTTAAAGGCACTGTGACCTTTCATATTCCTTTTGGAGCTATCCAACTATTGCAATTGTCTGCTACAATAAGTGGAGTTCCAAAGGAGAATCCTCAGGCCCACCTCAAACGGTTTGAGGATGTCAGTAAAATCATGAGATTCTAAGGAGTGACCTCTGAAGCTATCAAGCTCTGGCTATTCCCATTCTCCTTGCGAGATGAAGCCCGTGACTGGTATGATAATCAAGAAGGTGAAGTGCTAACCAACTGGGTAGCTATGACTCAAGCCTTCCTCCGGAAGTACTTCTGAATGGCTAAGTTAGCGCAGCTTCTCCAAGACCTCAACACATTTTGCCAGAAAGATAGCAAAACCATCTATGATGCCTGGAAGCAATTCAAGTCCTTACAGAAAGCCTTTTCACAGCATGGTGTAACTCAAGAGAATATTATAAAGATATTCTACAGTGGAGTTTATGAAACATCTCTAGCACACATCAATGCTTTCTCTAATGGGGTGTTCATGAGCAAGTCAATGGAGGAAGTAGCTCAACTATTAGAGGAGATGGCAGAAGTCAATGGTATATGGAATAATGAGTATGTTAGGTTAGCTCTTAAAGACTCCAGCAACGGGATATACACATAGACCCAATCAACAAGCTTAAAGCAAAGATGGAAGCTCTCGCTAAAAAGTTCGATGACCTTCTCACAAGCAAGGTCAAAGCTGCTGCAGTACAAGAAGCTTGTTAGCTTTGTAATGAAGCACACCCCGTTATCGAGTACCCACTGATGTAAGAACTTCAAGTAGTAGCAGATAAACATCCTCCTAAATTTGGATATTCCTGCCCGGTAAACACTCAACCGAACTTCTCTCGCTTTGATCAACAAGCTACCAATACTAGCGCTCTACAGGAATTTAGGAAACCACATCTGAGCGACTAAGTCAAGGTAATGGGACACAAGATTAATCAGCTAGTGAGGGAACAAACCAATGCTTACTCCAAAATTGATCTGTTGGTTAGAGTGGTCCAACAGTCTATTCAACAGCAAACCCTGACAGTTAAGCACATGGATCGGTGTGAAGCCCACCAACAAGAATTAAAGACATACCTAAAGGGTCAAACTTCACAGTTGAAGAAGATGGAACTAGAATTGGGAATCTGGCCACCTTAAATGCTCACAGGCCCATCGACACCTTACCAAGCAACATAGGGAGCAACCCGAAAGGAGATGTCAAGGCCATAGCACTTAGGAGTGGAAAAGAACTTGAAGCTGCTATCAAAATACCCAAACCTGTTATAGCTAAGGAACTAGTAGTTGACGCCACACCTACCCAAGATGAGGTAGAACCAATTGCACCTCTAGCACCTAAGATTCTACCACCACCGCTTCTGCCGAGGTTGAAGAAGAAGCCAGTAGTGGACGAAAAGTTCCTGAGTTTTCTAGATAAGGTCAAAGGCATTCAGATTAATGTACCCTTTCTTGAGCTGCTCAATCACATGCCACTTTATGCTAAGTTCTTCAAGGAAGCTATCACAAAGAAGAAGACCTAGAACAAGGTGAAACAGTTTCCTTGACTACCAACTGTAGCTCACTTATCTCGAAGAGCATCCCAGCTAAGCTCAAGGATCCAAGGAGTTTCACCATCCCATGCCATATCAGCAAGACATAGTTTGACAAGTGACTTTGTGACCTTGGAGCAAGCATTTATCTCATGCCTCTCACTATCTTCCGCCAGTTAGGGCTTGGAGATCTGAAACCAACAGAAATATGGCTCCAATTAGCAGATTAGATAGTCAAGAGGCCACATAGAATCACAAAGGACGTTCTTATCAAGTTTGAGCAATTCTATGTTCTAATAGATTTTGTGGTACTAGACTTTGACCCCTGACAAGAACTTTCCTATCCTGCTAGGCCAACCCTTCCTCAATACCAGTCGAGCTCTGATCGATATCAATGGTAGAAAACTGGTGCTCTGCATTAAAGACAAAAAGGTGGAATACCAAATGACCAAGACATTACACTACCGAGATGATGAATGCTACATGCATATTGATTTTGAAATGCATGAAATCTTGAGCATGGATGAGTATGATCACTTCACTTCTACAGCAATCAAGGAGGACAATGACCTCAACCAAGCTCACCACATGAATGACATCGAAACAGTCGAGGACAAATCCACTAACGAGGCAGATTTGGTGCTAGAGCTTTACTATAGGGCACCTATACCACTGTCCATCATATGACCGCCCACATTGGAGCTCAAAGAACTACCACCTCACCTATGATACACATTTCTACGGGAAGGAGGTAAACTCCCAATTATTATCTCTAATAAACTCACTATTATGTAAGAAGAATGAGTCCTAGCACTAGTCAACAAGTAGGTCAAGGCTATAGGGTGGCAGATTTCTGACATCTAGGGGATAAGCACTAACATCATGATGCACCGCATCAATATGGAGGAAGGAGCATAACCTAAGGCAGATCGTCAATGACGCCTCAACCTGAACATGAAAGAGGTCATAAAAAAAGGTAATCAAACTTCTTGATGCTAGCATTATATATCCTATTTTAGATAGCAAGTAGGTCAGTCCCATGTAATGTATCCCCAAGAAGGGTGGCATGATGGTCCACAACAATAAAGAAGGAGAATTAATCTCTACTCAAATGATCACCGGATGGCATATATGCATTGATTACCGAAAACTCAATGCAGCCACACGAAAGGATCACTTCCCTCTCCCCTTTTTTGATCAGATGTTAGAGCATATTATCGGGCATGCTTACTACTGTTTCCTTGATGGATACTCCAGCTATAACCAGGTATCATCTATCCTGCTGATTAAAATAAGATTACCTTCACTTGCCCATTTGGTACCTTTTCTTATAAGAGAATTCCATTTGGATTATGCAATGCCCCAGCCACCTTCTAGTAGTGCATGATGGTAATTTTTTAGGGAATGAATGAAGAAATCATGGAGGTCTTCATGGATAACTTTTTTGTCTTTGGTGACTCCTTCGACCACTACCTTCATAACCTCGATAAAGTACTTAAAAGATGTGAAGAGAAACACCTGTTGCTGAATTGGGAGAAGTGCTACTTCATAGTCAAAGAAGGTATCGTGTTAGGTTATAAAATTTCACAGACTGGCATAAAAGTGGATCATGCTATGACTGAAGCTAATGAAAAGATGCTTTTGCTGACCACAGTCAAGGGAATTTGTGCCTTCTTCAGACATGCTACATTTTACCATCGGTTCATTAAAGATTTTTCTTCTATAGCTAAACCCTTAACTAACCTCCTTAACAAGGATGTTCCCTTCCTTTTTGATGACTCTTGTTTACAGGCTTTTTAAAAACTCCAACAAGCATTGGTCATAGCCATTATCATCTCGTCACCAACTTGGGACCTACCATTCGAACTCATATGTGATGCTAGCAATGATGCCTTAGGTTGTGTGTTAGGTTAACAAAAGGATGGTTCACTTCACGTTATCTACTATGCGAGTAGGGTCTTAGCCGACGCACAGCTCAACTATACCACTACTAAAAAAAACTACTTGCTATAGTATATGCTTATGACAAGTTCCAACTGTACCTACTTGGCTCCAAAGTCATCGTCTACATGGATCATGCTATACTCAGATACTTATTCTCAAAACAAGATACAAAACCTAGACTGATTAGATGGATTTTGCTCTTGTAGGAATTTAATCTGGAAATCAAGGACAAAAAGGGCACGGAGAACGTCATCATAAATCACTTATCCCATCTGGAAGATAGTACTGGCATGGGCACAGAAGGTCAAATCCTCGAGCATTTTCTTGATGAAGCTCTCTTCTACCTATAGGCCACCCAACTGCCTTGGTACACAGACTTCGCTAATTACTTGGTGAGCACTGTTGTCCATGAGGACCTAACCTATGCATAATGGAAGAAGTTTCTCAGCAATATCCATTTCTACCTATGGGATGAACCTTTCCTCTTCCATCACTATGCAGATGGCATTTTACAGTGATGCATCCCGGATAATGAAATTCCAAATGTGCTTCACGAGTGTTATGGATCTCCTTATGCTGGACATTTTTTTGCCACTCAGATGGCTGCTAGAGTGATGGAGTATTGTTTTTATTAGCCTACAATATTCAAAGATGCTCGAGATTTCACAGCTCGCTGTGATTGCTATGAAAAGACCAGCAATATCTCTCACTAGGATGAACTTCCTCAGTCTAGTATCCTCGAGGTCGAGCTATTTGATATATGGGGGATAGACTTCATGGGTCCCTTTCCACCATCCAAGGGTAGTAAATGCATGTGTCCAAATAGGTAGAAGCCTGAGCAACTACCATGGATGATGCCAAGGTTGTATCTCGCTTCCTAAAATAACTCTTGCCCATTTTTGTGTCCCTTGTGCTATCATAAGTGACGATGGCTCCCACTTCTGCAACCAACCATTTGCCACACTCCTCAAGCGTTATGGTGTCACTCATAAGGTCGCTACTCCATACCATCCTCAAACTAGTAGCCATGTGGAGCTCTCCAATAGGGAGTTAAAGAGAATACTAGAGAGAACGGTGACCTCTGCATGCAAGGATTGGTTACTCAAGCTTGATGACGCTCTTTGGGTCTACTGCACCACCTTCAAAACTCTTATCGGGACAACATCATATCATTTTGTGTATAGGAAGGCATGTCATCTACTAGTAGAATTGGAACATTGTGCATTCTAGGCGATCAAGGCATTGAACTATGACTATAAGTTTGTCGGTGAGTGCCGAGTCCTTCAACTATAGGAGTTAGAGGAACTTCGCCCTAGCACTTTTGAAAGTGCTTGAATTTACAAGGAGACCACAAAGAAGTGACACGACGCTCGCATAGCTCACAAGGAATTCCATATCAGCCAATAAGTCCTTCTCTATAACTCCCACTTGAAGCTGTTCCCCAGAAAGTTAAAATCCAAATGGAGTAGTCCATTCGAAGTCATTGGTATCGCCCCTCATGGTGTTATCGAACTTCAAGACTCGAATGGCCATGCATTTAAAGCTAATGGCCAGCACTGCAAAGTCTACCTTGGAAGTGACATTCACCGTGCTCGCGAAGTATAGATGTTACTTTTGCCACCTTCCATTTGATTCACAGGAAGTCAAAGTCAAGCTAATGACTCTAACTTAGCATGTCTTTGTTTTTGTTTTTCTTTGTTTTTATTTTTGTGTTCCTAGTTTTCTTTTCCATCACTTAGAATTTTCTTTCTGATAACTACATGTGTAACTTTCCCTCATCCTAATGCTCGTTGCAACCCAATAGTCGCTGCACATTGGACCTCACAACAATCTTCCCTTCTGGAGAAGAGATCTCTACTTACATAGTGGTCATTGGGCCAGGCGCTGGGTTCCATAATGGTCGTTAGGTGAGTCGGGGAGGCATAAACCCCTTCTCTCCATTACCTCCCCCTTATAAAACCATACACCCTAAAATTCAAACCTGATGGCCACCTCCTTACCTACATTAGCCCGACCACTTTACCCTTTCCCTCCTGACCTTACGACCACCCCAATGACTAGCTATGCCTCCAAAACAACTGACGCTCAAGTGCCCACGCACTAAGGTCTATGCCTCCAAGCTTGTTGCCTCATCTTCTACACTGCTCAAACGTCTGAGACTGCCATTGCCACCACTACCGCCACTACTACCACTGGTGGACATCCGCACCAGGTATAAAGCCCCCTTCGTAATCTATGAGGAGGAGGAGGAGGGCCAGAGGTACAAACTTATCTCTTCCCTTACTTGCCTCCAATACTCTTTGATTAACTGGGATGATATGGATAAATTGGGTATTAAGGATCAGCTGTCCAGTGCGCTAGAATCTTTAGGGTGGCAATTCTTTACAGATTATGTCGTCCCCATGCGGGATGATATTTGTTTGGAATTTTTCTCCACATTATATATAGCGAACAACAAGGCTAGCTTTAAAGCTTGCCTTTTTAATAAAGTGATTGCCATTTCCGAGCAATTGCTGATGAATCTGATCAAGATACAAAGGAGGGTGGCCCAATTGACTTTATCACAACGAAGTCCAGTCATGCCAAATGGCAAATCTTTACTAGCTTTTCACGATTTAGTCATAGTCCTCTACATCGCTCCTTAAGGAGCTTCACATCAGTGTCATCCATAGGTTCATGTGTACGACTTTTAATGGCCAATATGAGGATAACTGGGTTACTAAGACCCAACTCTATGCCTTCCATTGCATGCACCAAAAGAAGCCGTACTGCACATTCACTCTAATATGTGATGTTTTCCTCTATTTCTATTTTAACACTAACCCTATACACTTACTACTTAGCCATATCACCACTATCTTTGCAAAGCATATTTTCCCAGATAAATTTGTAGCCAAGGCAAGTCAGCCATACAGCGAGATTACAGCTGCCCGCTTGGCTGATTGGGGACTTCTATCAAGGAAAACTGACCCCACAGCACTACCTATAAGTTCATCCCTTAGATAGATTGCAAGGTGGTAAAAGACCATCTCCATGACAAAAGTAGCGTGCCAGCCCTAGAACACCAAACAAAGCTCAATGGTCAATCGAATCGGAGAGCTTGAGATCCAGGTTGATGCACTTGCCACCTCACAGCGTGAGCACAACCCACTTATGACCCAAAATTGGGAATATATCCATGAGGAAAATGCTCATCGCGATGCCTATTGACCAAGCTTGTTGGGACTGGCTGTAGGCTCACTTCTCCAGTGCTCAATTACCTTGTCCACTGCATTATTGATCAGGGAGCCCCACTTCTATCTTTCTCTTTTCTTTTTCTTTTTCTTTTTCTTTCATCATTTGTGTTTGCATATATTTTTGTTTTATTGCATTCTATTATGTATTTGCCCTACATTGAGGACAATGTGTTCAATAAGTATAGGGGTATGTGCATGTGTCTATGCCTTTGTTTGTTCTGCATGGTACCATTTTGTGGTTGTTTCTATGAATTTGTTGGTATTTTTGTTTTTGTTTGATGATGGATGTGGCTCCTTTGGTCTGTGTGTGTCTTGTGTCTTTGATTGAAGTGCTCTTATTCTCTGCAAATGATGAACCTCCTTTAGAGTTGTTGAAATTTTCTACCTCAAGCCCAATCCCCACACTGATTAGAAATCGAGTCTAAGAGCAAAGTGTAGCACTGTATAAAAATGATACCCTCGACTGTTTAGGTTATTAGTCGTGCTAGGTGAATTAGACTTGAGATTTGATTAGTGACCTAGTGAGAATTTTTGAACTGAAGGACAAGACAACCATCTCTAGTCATTCATGAGATGTGCATGTGATCTGGGTGATGAGAGTGGTATGCCAATACTTAGTATAACTTCCTAGCATGGGATTAGTTACATATCGGGGTTGTTTTGACTTTCAACCTAAAGCCTTAGAGCTTAAATCCCTCTATTATCTATTGCTTAGCCCGTTAAGCTTGAGCCTATCTATTGACATGATTTAAGCCAATATTTGAACCTACATTTATAACCTACCCAACCTTTGACAACCTAGTCCGAGGATGCATTAGGAACTCATCTTTTGGTGGAAGTATGTAAGGGTTCACTTGGTAGAATAGCTTGGGGGGAAACAATTGAATAATTGGGGAAACGGGTAGAATTGAGGCTGATAAAGAAGCCGAGACAAGCCACCTTGAAATTGTGCAAAGGAAAGAAAAGTGGAGCATAACGTTGAAAACAAAAAGGAAAAGAAAAGAAAAGAAAAGTGGAAAGTTGGTGAAGAATAAGTGAAAAATAAAGGGAAAGTGGAAAGCTGGAAAGTTGTTTTACAAAGGAAGCACAATGAAAGAGTGGCGAGTCTCAAGCTAAACAGCCTTAGGATTTGGCACATTGGGATGAGCGATTAGCAGATATAGGGTGAGATGTTTAAAATAGATGAAAGCTAGAGCACTTTTGTATAGCTTCTCAGATTAAGTAGTTTAGCTACCTCCCATACATTGATATCCTCACCCTTACCTTAGCCCCCTTATAATCCAATGGAAAGTCTCTCTTGATTACGAGGCCCACACTAATTGAAGTAGTATTGGGTGTGATGTATACCATTTTGAGATCCCGAACATGTACATGAGCGATAGGAAGTTGACCACCAGAGATATATATATGTTTAAAGAAATTTGAACCTCAGAGTGGTCAAGTCTCGAATATAGTCCACTTAGTATGAAAAGTAGGTTAAACAGTCAAGGGTGTTATGTCTATACTTTTGCTATTCTACGCACTTTGACAAGATGAATGTTTGGTAAAAGGGTATAGTTTGGGGTGAATAGATTAACGCTTGAAATGGACTGATTATTCGGTGATTCTGATGCACTTTCCTTGAGGACAAACAAAGGAACAAGTGTGGGGGTGTGATGTGCGCTAGATTTGCATTGTGAGTGCGTATCTAGGTGATGGAATGGGTATTGTTTGTGTGATGATTATGGCATTTTTTTGGTCTATTAGCTTGCTATCTTAGCTGAACTCCGAATGGGTGCTTATTGTATGTTTACACAGTCTTTGCAAGTGAAAGCAATGCAACACAGAGCAAGGCATAGACACAAACCAAGGTGAAGTCTAGGAGGAAGCCAACGGGCACTACAAAGGCAACAGGCACTATGCAAGGAAGAGAAATCCCTAGAGCAGCGATTGCTATGAAGCTAGCAGGCGCTGGCAAACCCAAAGAAAATCCTTAGAGCAGCAATCACTACAAGTCTAGCTGGCGGTGGTCCACCCGATTAGGCAATTTTGACCTGCTAATTAGGAGAATTCCAAATTTTACTAGTTTTTTTGCAGCTAGGGTATAAATATGCCTCTAGTCCTAGTTTAGAAACAACTTTTGTTCATTCGATATATTTGAACACTCTAGAAGGCTCTTGTGGGGATTTATCTTGTTCGTTCTTGGGTAAAAGGCAGAATCATTCAGACTAAGCCCTCTCTATCCGATCTTATTAATATGAATCCTCTATTCGTTATTGTGACTGTTCTTGTCATACATAGCGAGTAGTCTTCTTATGAGCACGATGCCTTGATCATGTAGTCAGTTGTCTCGTCGGGTTATGGTTTGAACATCATGTGAAGTAGTTGTTAGTTGATGAATGTAATGCTTAACCTAGCCTGATCACCTAGGTTATGATCCTAATTTATGAGAGTGGACTGACAAATACTCGAGTTAGTGAAAGAATCAATTAGCATATCCTTAGGTATTAATGAGACATCATAATATTGTAAGGATAACCAGTTAGGTGGAATCTTCATAATTAAGATTAGTTTAGTTCTAAGTCTAGTTGATGAACAAAAGCGTTAATTAGTTACTTAGGTCTTTGCTATCTTAGTTTTGTCAACCTAATGAGCAAAAGCATTAGGTAAATGCATTAGACAACTCCGGGTACTAGTTAGGATGTCATAAAAACCATAACCTTGATATAGGCAATTGATTCGTGAGGTATCATGCTCAGTTCGTCTTTATTGTGAAATACTCTTTTTTTTACATTTTTGCAGTGTTGTTTACTTTCGTTACAAATAAAGTCTTTTTACCCAAAACAATTGTTACCCAAGTCACACCTCTATTACTGTTTAGATTAGTATCCAACCCTCAGTTTAAACCTTACTTACCTACTATACTATTTGATTGCAGGCTAAATTGTTTATCAATTTTCTGTACATCAGCTAGGAACACACTTAATCTGTAAAGGATGTTGAATTATGCCCAGCCTTGGTACGACACTGGTCCCCTCCAATTGAGCAACCTCTTTCACATCTTTCAAGTTGATGAAAGACTGCTTTGACACCTTCATATTATATCTCTCGAGCAATTTCTCATAACACTTGCTCCTTCCTCTCTAGTTAAAGGTATCCATTTCTAAATCGATCACAACTCTTCCATGGGGGAGTATATTTGCTCCACAAAGTTTGGAGTCACCGTCATCAGCCCATCATCTTCCTCACACTCAAGCAAAAACTCCTCCAACTCAGTGGGCTGCATGTCATCCTCTATCGTATGTAAAAGGTGTCCAAAACTAGCATCCTTTACCAGCTTCACATGTGTACACCATCATCTACACCATAAAAACATGAAAGAACACGCTGTTATATTCAAATCATTCAATAACAGAACATCAAACCATTGAATTATATATAGCACACCATTGAATTACACATAAACGAACCATCAAATTACAGAATAGAAACTATCAAAACAGAAAAAGGAAACCATCGAAACAAAATAGAAAACCATCAAAAACAAAATATCAAACCATCGAAAACAAGGAATCAAACCATCAAAACAGGAAAAAGCAAACCATTCAATCACAAACATCAAACCATTTAGGGTTAATTACCCTCAGGTCCCTTTACTATTGACAATTTTGTAATAGGATCCCTGTGTAATTTGAATAAGATATAAGACCTCTGTGTTATAACAAAATACTGGCATAAGGTCCCTGACTTAACCTTCGCTGACATTATCAATTTTTTTTAACATTGAATTGACCAAAATACCCTTAAGCCAAAATTTTAAAAAAAACATCTTCATCTCTCTTCATCTTCAACCCAAAAGCAATCGAAACCAACCCATCCCAACCACCATGAGCCCACCATCGACCAAGTAAACAACCACTGTCCCCATCGCCATAGCATAAAAACACAAAATTGGCACCTAATTAACTAACTACTCGAGCCGGACATCTTTGGGGCTCCCTCGTTCGCTTCACCGAAAGATTTTCAAGAAGCTGGCCTCCACTAACACCGGTGACCAATGTTCTCCAACCCACCAGTTCAACCTCAAAACCCCTAAACCCTTTAATCCAACCTCCGACACCTTGATGTCCCCATTGTCAACCAGAGATACTAGGCTAACATAATCCACGACCTCTTCCCCAACTGCCACAACATCGACCAAGCCCT
>SOPF01023811.1:0-12601 GCA_012979155.1 Hypericum perforatum | reverse complement strand
TCGGGAAACTCTCCGCCATGTAGCTGGCACCACCCCTTCCTTCACCTTCGGTACCTAGGTCTCAGACGATGGCTATTCCCTCAGGAAGTCTGTTACCCAGAGGTTTGGGGCAAGGATCTCTTCGACTGTGGCAACAAAAGCTGACGGCAGCTAAAAAGGGTTTTTTTTAGATTTGGATTTGGACGGTTTGGATTTGGCTTGAGGTTGAAGAAGTTTTTTTTATTTTTGGCTTAAGGGTATTTTGGTCAATTCAATGTTAAAAAATAAAAAAAATTGATGATGTCAATAGTACCTTATATCTTATTCAAATTACACAAGGACCCTATTACAAAATCGTCAATAGTACAGGGACCTGAGGGTAATTAACCCAACCATTTAATAACATTAGCAAAACCATCGAAACAACAATAGCAAACCATCAAAATAGAAAAAGGAAACCATTCAATCATAGGCATCAAACCATCTAATAACATTAGCAAACCATTGAAATAGAAAGGCAAACCATCAAAACAAACACATCAAACCATCAAAAAACACAATAGTAAACCAATAAAATAAAGACATCATAATGCACAAACCTCAAAAATGTACCTAACCTCATAGTGTAAACCCTCTACCATGTTACATCCTAAGTGTCGCTAGCTAATTGTTTTACGATTAAGTTATAGAAGTACTACCTTTATGCATTTCGGCTTTAGCATTAGTTAGTCCTTTAGACGAGAACTTTTACAAGAATGATTGTCGCTATAACTTTAGTCTTATGCTTAAGTATGGTGGAGTATTCTATAACTTTAGTCTCGGGTAAGTTAGGCAGATTTGACCTATTTGGGAAGAATGGCCATAAACTTCTCATTTCTGATCCAATTTGGATAAGTGAACATATTTTGGAAAACTAAGATATAGATCTACAACTTGGTAGACAAAATTTTATTCATATTGATAGTGGAAGAAAGTTAAAACTGAGCTAGAAGTTTCTAGATTGTGACTGGACGAGAGATATGCAACCAATCAGATTGTGTTAAGTGTTTTACTTCATTTTGAAGTTAAGAGACAAGATAGACTTGAGGAGAATTCCTTCAGGAGCTAGATAAAGCCGTCAGTACACTTAGGATAAGAACAAACAAAAGATAAACTCTCAGAACTGAAATAAGAAAGAGAAAGCAGCAAGGAGGAGAAAGAAGAAGAAGCAGACAGGTTAAGAAAGAAACATGCAGTAAGGAGTCTTACGCTTAGATTTGGACTTTGTAGTTGTCTACAAAGTTGTAGAGGATCGAAAACCCTATTTTGTGGCATATTTACTTTGTTAATTTGATGAAGTATTGATTTTATGAGGTTCATTTTATATTGGATGTGTAAACTGAGTCTCAGATTTGAGTAAGTTAAAGGAGAAACGACTTTGTGACTTAATTATGTTAAGAATGAGTTGATTTTTGGATATGATGTTATGAAGGACAAATAGAGGAGTCTTGTTTTGGTGATTTTGTGGGTTGGTGATGATGTTAAAGTAAGGACACTCATTATCTACTCACTAAGCTTGTCTCACCATTCTTTCTTATTCATTTTCCAGATCCTTAGTTGGGGATCTTATAGAGCTTTCGTAGGTTCATGGGAGCTTGCTTACTGAGGTCGAGCCTACAAAGATGTCTTTTTGGATATTGTGGATTTCTAGTGTGTTTTGATGTAATTGATAATGTAGATTGTTGTATAGTTGTTTTGGAGTTTGTTGTAGATGATGTATAGTGGTGCAGTTGCGAGTGCATTTAGTTTGTTGTATAGGTATGATATAGCAAGTTTATGTTTATGAGAATTGCATGGATTTGATTAATGTTAGTTTTAGTCAAATCCTTGCACCAGTCATGACCAACAAGATATGGGTCATGGCACATAGTACCTAACCTGATCGCTCGGTTTGCTGACGACAACAGCCCTCAATCTCCAGTCTTTTACTCAAGGACCTAAAACCTAAATGCTAATCAATATACACATAATGCGATCAAAGTCCTAAAACCTAAGCCCAGCACTTCTGAAACATGCAATCTTTAGATCATGATGACGACGAGTTAACCTAGGTTGGAGCTATGAAGCTTACCTCTTGAATGTCTGCAGTTATCTATCATTCTTCTCTCTCAGCAATACCATGTGGTGCACATTTTGGTCATGGCAAATTGCCGATATCGCCTTCTTCTCTACCGCTCTTCTCTCTTGGCTCATACCATGTCGTCGTCGTCGTTGTCGAATGGGAGTAGTTTTCTTTTACCTTTTCTTCTCTCTTGGCAGTTTTCTTCTCTAGGAACTATTTCTTTTTGCTTTAATTTTTAACTTGTTGGTCATAAAGACCAAAATACCCTCGTGGATCCAGGCCTTTAGATCAACTATTTGTTTTGGCCTTGCTCATCTAAGAACCTGGATAAAGCCCAGCAAAGTCTAGGACTCAAATATACATCCTGAACCAGATTCGCAACCTCACTTAATATATCGAAGAGTCCAGATGGATTATGTTCAAGTACTAAGTTACTGTGGAAAATAAAGCTGCTCTCGTTGCTTAGGAAGTAATATATTTTTCGGACAGAAAATTATGGGGAAATCAACAAAATAGCAAAAGGTTTGGAAACTTATGGAGAAGCCCACCCAGAATTTTTTGTGTCCTCCAAGTCTATCCCGATTCAATAGATAATTTTTTAAATATATGTTTCTATTTTAAAAAATATATAGCCTAAATAATAGGTTTAGAATTTCATACTCACGATATGTATGCCAAAATTTATTGCATTTTGATGTGTGTCTAAAATATACATTAAATCATGAAACTCTGAATCTATTATTATAATTTTTTTTATTTTGTATTTTAGAAAATATTTAAATTTTACGTGACTAATAAATTTTTTGTGCTAATTTATAAGAAAAGACAAATTTGACAATGAATTATATTTGAAGAAGAAATTTAGTAGGAACAACTAAATTAGAAGGGCAAATTAAAAAATGACTTAATCAAGCTCGGATGAAGAAGATAAGACTAAAATATTAAAGACTCATCTAGGAGATTTTATTTAACGAATATTCGGGATAAAATTGGAAATTTGATCTCCTAAAAGATTAAGATTCTTTAAGAAAACACTTTTAGGAAGGTTATATAACCCTAGTAGGGTTAGTTTTAGGGCACTCTCCCATTCATCATATTTTTATTTCATAGATTATATTTTCTACAACTATGATGAACGAGTTCCCCTCATAGATTTGAGGGTGGAAACCATGGTTGTAAGAATTTTGTTTTTTTTAACCTTGTTCATTAGTATTTGTTTATTCCTTGTTCTTGAATAATTTGCGGTATTGAGATTATTCTAAAATTAACATGTTGTTGGATTTTGATTAATGGTAGTTATTAGAAATCGAAGTAGTAGCAAAATTAATTTGGCGATGAACATTCTTTACTAAACTAATTAACTAGGAATAAGTAAGGCTAGTTTGTAAATAGAAAGGTTTTGACTATAAATTGTAGAAATAGGAAGATCTATTCTTAATGTTATTATCTTATAGAATAGAATCTAGTTGATATTATGACTATTCGAAATAACTAGTTAGAAAGTCATTTGGCTAGTTAATTGTTGGATATACATGGTCTATTGGCTACGATTTGTTTCTCATTAGTTTTACATATATATTTATTTTACCTTGTCAATTTAGTTTGTGATCCAACAATCACAAAATCCCCCATTTTAGTTATTTGTTTGACTTGTTAGATAATTGAATATCATTTTTTCTTGGATCTGACCCAATATCTTCTTTACTTATTACAAGTTTCTGAACTTAAAAACTATCAGTTTATTTTAAAAAGCCTCAACACACTCCTCACATTTTTCCACACCTTTTTTTCAGGAGCATTTTAAAAGTGTAATGGATCAAATCTTATAAAAAATATAATAAAGTGAACTCATCTATATCAAGTCTTAAACTGGGTGAGTAAAGATCATCAACTCTTCTTGTTCAATTTGCTGGAATTAAAAAGGACCACTTGCTATTATAGAGTTTTCAGAAACAACAAGTGTAATTGCATAGTCTTTATGCTCTTCCTTAGCATGTGTTTACAAAATAATTTCATCATCAATAATAAATTCTTCATCAAGAGTATCAGAATTCCAATTCCATACCTCCTTTTTATCAAATTCAATATCTCTTGATATCACCATCTTCCTTGTGAGTGGATTAAAAAGTTCATAGACACTAAAGTTCTCACCAAGTCCAAGTATGCTGCATTTCTATCCTTTATCATCAAAGGTTTGTCCTTTTTCCTTCTTAAATTTTAACATAAGTAATTGAGCCAAAAATTCTTAAAGGACAAACTCTTGGTTTTATTTTTCTCCATTCTCCTTTTAGGGTAATATTAAAAACCACTTAGTAGGAAATTAGTTTAATAAATAAATTACAACAATGATAACATTCTCCATCACGATCAGTTCTTATGATTTTCAAGCATCAAACATTTTATATTTCCATTATGATTTTAAATTCTTTAAATTTCTCAAATAACCCAAGTCATTTCACTATAATCATCACTAAAAGTGAAAAACCCATATTTTCACAAAATGAGAGAGGCTTAGTTTTGCATACATCAGAATGAACCAAATCAAGATGTTCATCACCTCTCCGAGATATCCTTTATGTAAAAGATTTTCTCAACTATTTGCCCAAGACACAAACTTCACATGATTTATTTTGGTGGCTTAAATTGGGCAAACTAGAAATAATATGATCGTTCTCCATCAACAATAATACTTGAAATTTAGATGTCCATACCATAAATATCAAAAAAAATTCAAATCATTAGTGGATACCTTCAGCCAACTTTCTTATACAATATACAAATAAAGTGGGAAAAACAACACATATAACCAATTTGTCATTGTTCTCTATAAGTGGAACATTGGGTAGTACTTATAAGTTGATGCACCATTTTCTATATGTATACTTATTTTAGTGATTAAGGAACCATTCGACATCATGGATGGTGGTTCTGCTAGAGGGTTCTCCCTCAAATGACAAGATGAGAGTTCGACATATTTCTCCTCTTCAAAATTTTTTCTTTAGGGGACTTTTGATCATTTTTTTACTTTGTTTACTTTAGTTTAACATGTGTTGCAATGTTGTGTGTTCAATTTTTCTTAAATGATCGTGTTAGCTATATCAAGCTTTATGTTTTTTGTGTAATTTTTTTTGTTACTATATTTTTTATCTTTTAAAGTTGAAAAAATGAATCATATGCTTTGTCCGGTTTTTTTAAGATGATTTTTTTACATGGCATCTAACAAAGATTCCAGAGATCTGGATTAATTTGACTTTATGTCGTATCTTCTAGTAAAAAAATAGGAAGGAAAGATAGAGATCATAAGAAAGAGAGTAAAGAAGTCGATGATGAGTTTTATTATTTTTTAATCGTCTGGGTATAAAGATCAATTTAGTGACCAAAATGAAAAATAAATTAAGTTAACAAGAGACTTGAGGATATGATAAAATCTAAACATAGAGTATTTTGTAATGCATTTTGATCATCACAAGACTAAATTATAGATTAAACTAGACTAGAGAGACCTAATAGTAATATGACTTATTATTGACTACAGAGCTAATTTTATCATAAGTAAACTCACCAGTTTGTGTTCTTTTCATCGTAAACTTTGTTATAGCCTTATGAATTTGTTTGCTTGCTCAATCTTTTGGTGCACTTGAGATTGGTTTTGTCCCAACAACTAGTATCAAAGCTCGATTAGGGTGTTAGTATGAGCAAGCACGATGGGTGATGGTATATCTCCCATGGAGAAGCTTGATAGAATGGACTATGACTATTGGAAAATGCAAATTGAGGATTATTTGTATGGTAAAGATTTACACCTTCCACTTGGTGAGGGGAAGCCAAAAGAAATGGAAGAGAAGGATTGGACATTGTTGGATAGGAAAGCGATAAGTGTGATTCGCTTGTCTTTGTCAAAAAAATATAGTGTTACATATGGTGAATGCAAAGTCTATGATAAATTTGTTCAAGATATTGTCTATGTTGTACGAGAAGCCTTTGACAGCCAACAAGGTTCACTTGATGAGGAAGCTCTTTAACCTTAGGATGACAGAAGGTACTTTGGTGGTTTTGCAACTTTATAAGTTCAATGCGACAATCGCTTCTTTGAGCTCAATAACGATTAACTTTGATGATGAAGTACAAGCCCTTATATTGCTTAGTTCTTTACCTGATAGTTAGAGTGACATGGTCACTACAATGAGTGCCTCGATAAGGAAAGGTGAAGTTAAAGTTAGATGAGATGAGGGACTTGATTATGAGTAAGGAGATTTGTAAGAAAGAGTCTAGAGTAGCCTCAAGTTCGGCTTTGAGTGTCAGTAACAGGGGGAAGTATTAAGATGAAGTCAAAGAAAGACCAGAGTTGGTTGAAGTCTAATTCGAGGGATGACTTGAAGAGGGCAAGAGCACATTTCAATACTATAATTGTAACAGTTATGGTTATTATAATAATGAGTGCAAGTCACCAAAGAGGGAGGATAAGGCAATCAATTCAACCACAGACAAGATCGAGGATGCTTTTGTCTAGATTGAGGCTAGTCTATTTGGTAGATAATGAGTGATTGCCAATTATGGGTATAAGAGATGTTCGAATCAAGACCACTAATGGATGTGAGTTGCGATTGAAGGGTGCTAAACATGTTCGTGAGTTGAAGAGGAACTTGCTATCTATGGAACAATTAGATGAAGAAGGTTATGGTATAGCCTTTGGCCATGGGTCATGGAAAATCACCAAGGAAGCCATGGTAGTGGCTTAAAGATTGAAAGAGGGGCATTATATATGACAAATAACAATCACAACTGGCATGATGGCCACAAGTTTCAGAAGAGGATGATGGTGTCTAGTTCAAGGAGGAAGTTACAAAGCTTAAAGGCCAAGATTGGTCTTCTTGGGCTTAGTGATCTTGGAGATCACAAGAGTGTGAGCTTTTTGAGAGGTTCTCATTCTAAGAAGAATGAGAAGATTTAATGGGTCCAAGTGAAGGAACCTACACTAAAGGCATCTTTGAATAGTTTAGTACACTACAAGACCTCTATTGACGAAAATGATCTTGAGGGATTCTTGAGATCAATGGATGATGGCAAGCACAAGCTTTAGTAGTTGAAAGACCAAGTGAGCATGTCTGGTAAGGTGGGATCTAGTATTGTTGTAGTCAAGTTTGATACTTTTAACTTGGGTAAGAGCGACAAAGTGTCTGTGGCCAAATTCTGGTGAGAAGGTTCTTGCCTACCAACTACTATCTCTTATTGATAGGTGATAGTGAATTGAGAGATTATGAAGTGCAAAACAAGATGAGCTTATGTGCAAGAAAGTGCTAGACAAAGTTGAGAAGATGGAGTAGTTGAGTACCAATGTGACTTGGGAACAACTTCATCTAGGCGAGGAGGCTAAGCATGATTGGGAGACTCATGTGGTTAGACGTGAGGCATTTGAGAATTGGGTTACAAGAAGAGAGCTCAAAAGTGAGAGACTCTAGAAGGTTATGCCAATGCTTGAGTGAAGTATGTAAGGTTGCATGCAAGACCATGGATAGTGAGGCTAGTGGAAGTTATGAGAAAGCTTGAGAGGAATCCAAGGAAGCAACCATTAAAGGCAACATGGTAGATGCCCAATCATTTCACAAATATTGTGGTAAAGGGTCTATATGATATGGGTGATAAGGCTGAGAGTGCAAAATGAATTGATACGAGTAAACCATCAACCGACCTTGATAAGAGAAGATTGGTCTCTTGGGATCGAGGAAGAGAAGATCTTACAGGTGATAAGTCCCAAGAGGTGACCATAGAGAAGTTGGAGCTAGTGATGTGATAACCTCACGAGTGGTCGGTCGATTGTGCATTGTGCTATGTACTTGGGGGATGAGTTTTGGAAGTGTGTTTAGGTGTCCTTGGGTTTACTTTGTGAGTTGGTTCAAGTTCGACCAAGTTGTCACAATGAATTTCAGAGTTGCGCAAGGGTAATTGTGAATTTCTTGGGCAGAATGACCTTTGCTCACTTAAACCGTCATAACTTCTTCATTTTTGCTCCAATTGACACAAGGGAGTGCACTCTAAAAACTAGAAACAAATACCTATAACTTAGACTTCTACAAGTCTGGTCAGAAGTGAAAGAAAATGGGTGTAAAATTGGCTGGAAGTTTCTGCCCTGTGATTGGACCAAAGAATTACTTTGATCAATCACCAACTTACCTTAGTTAAAAGTCTTCTAAGTCGGTTAAAAGGGGTTGGAGGTGACTCATGTGCTTACCTTACAGACTTAAGAAGAATTGGAGGTGGCTGGAAGCTCAGATTGTAACCTACAAAACGAAACAAAGCTGAGAAGAGAGAAGGTGGAGGAAAGAGGGAGAAGCAGACAGTTCAAAAGTAACGACTCAGTAAGTAATCTTCCTCTCCGAGTCAGACCTTGATATTTTACCATAGTGTAGAGCACATCCAGAACTTTCTAAAGGTTTATCCCTCTTGTGATTTGGATCATGGAGTCAACGGGAAATTGGTTTTGAAGACAGAGTACATTTCTGGGGTGGTCAGTGAGAGACGCGAAGAAGATCAGCCTTGTAAGTGCTCTTAATCGCCGATTTGGACTTGGATGTTCTAAAGTCAATTGTAGAGGACTTGATAAGATTTCTGAATATGTATCATATTGTGAATTGGTTGAGTGAAACGTCTTAAACATGCTTTTGAAGTTCGGACAGTGTTGCTGAGTTCTTGGTTGAGTGAGTTGAATGAGAAAAGTTTGATGAATTGATTCCTTGTGTAAATGAGGTTAATTGAAGGGTCTGAGGTTAATGAGAAAATGAAAGGGAGCTGAGTTTAAGTGATGTTTGGGTTGGATTTGGGTATTTGACATATTTGCGATGATTGTTTGCGATAGAACTTGCTATGTTCTTCGTTGATGCTTGGTTTGGCTAAAACAGAATGTTGTGTGAATTTTTGGGCATTAATGGACTTGTATACAGATTATATATGTGTGGGATGATGGGTAAAGACCAAGTGTTTAAAGGGTTTGACCTATTTGATTACGGTTGGATGATTTGTGATGACGAATTGTGAATATACCTAAGTTGCCGTTTTGAAGCGTTGGAGGTGACTTGGTGTTGGAAACCAAGGGCTAACCTCATTATGTGATTTTATGTTATGGTACAGATTTTGGACATTGAGGAGCTTTGTGCGGAAGGACGAATTGGATTTGGGGAAATCTACGCTTTTGAGCGCTGTTTGTCCGAGTAAGAGGATAGCACATGACAACTTTGGTTGTGTTTTGATTTGTGCATGTTTCGGACCTTGATGGTGTGCGTCACATGCATTTATGTTTGTCTTTGATATGTCTGGATATACTTTGATGTGTTGAACATTGTGAACAGCCTCAAGCTGATTGGATATGTCTGATGGATTTGACTATGATTTGTTTGTTGTACGTCGGATAAGATATGTGTTTTGTGAGAGAAATGAACAGGCTTTCCTATACTAACCAGGGATGTTGGTCTATGAGCTCATAGTTTTGGGGATATCACTAGTGCACATTTGTAAGCTTTGGCCAATTTACATTTGTACACTAGTTTCTGTTATTTGTGAACAAAAGATTTGTTTGGCCATTTAGATATCTCTGCCACCCGAAGAAGGGGCGTTACAAAAACCTGTTCATTGCTCTATGTTGTATTGCTTTATGTCTATGGTGTAATTGCATTGTGTTTCGGTATTGCGTGTAGTAATTAGTCATCACGTATTTGATTTGAGTTCTGTCAAACATGGTTAAGTTTTGTTGCATGCATATGTCATCCATAACTAATATGTTATGTTCTATTCCCTTGTTAAGTGCCTTCTAACACTTACCCCTTATTATTTTGTCTCAGGTTCCCAGAGACCTTAGTTCGTTGAGTTTTTGGAGTCCGTGGTTCAGGCCCTACTTCTTTGTTCGAGGGCTGCTTTTTGAGGTCTCCGGATTGTGCCTTGTTTCCCTTCTATGTAGACGCTCTATAGTAGAAGCGCTTTTGGAGATGTTTGTGGATTTTGATTTGTAAAATTATTTTGGTTTGGTTTTAGCATGTTGATAAGATTTGAGAGATGATTTGATGTCTTTGATTTGTAAATTTGCTTCCGCTGGATTTGATGGTTGTGAGATGATTTAAGGCTTGCTAGATTCGTATTGTATTGTTGATATGTCATACAGTCTAGTACCAGTCACCAACCTCAGATCAGGTCGTGACAGAGTTGGTATCAGAGCTAAACCTTGGTTATCTTATATGATGTCTGAATAGGAATACTACGGAGCATAGGATCCATCGTGTCTTGTCCTTCTTTGTCTGAGCTTGTTTGCGGTCTTCTTAAAGTGTGGCTTACTCTTATAGGGAAGTTATGCCTCTGAAACGTAAGGGTACTGATGCTACCACAAGGGAGCAAGGTAAAAGCTCCGATAGGCCTAGAGAGGAGGCCACACCTACAGTTGAGCATACCACTCCTGATGTTGCCCCACTAACTGAGATTGACCAACCAGCAGGTGGTACTTCTGGACATATAGAGTGGAGTGGTGATGCTGTTGATGGTGGCGATGGTGGCGATGGAGAAGTTTATTGCTACCCAACAGAGTAAAGCTGATAAGAAGGCTGCTATGACACCTCGAGATGATTCTCTAGCAGAAATTCTGAGGTTAGAGCCACCTACATTCTCTGGGGTACGTGATGATCCTCAGATGTTTATTAATGAGATGGAAAAGAGATGGAAGATCCTGAATTGCGACAGCAAGAGGATGGTAGAGCTTGCTGCATTCAAGTTGACTGATGAGGCAGGGATATGGTTTCAAATAATGGAATCTGTTGGTTGGACATGGAAGAAATTCAATGACTCCTTGTTGGATCGTTTCCTACCAGAGAGCCAAAGGGATGCTCGTGCCTTTGAGTTTGAGAGGCTGGTGAAGACTCCAGAGATGACTACTACGGAGTATGACCAGAAGTTTTGCCATCTATCTCGCTATGCAAAGCACTTGGTGCCTGATGAAGATAAGAAGGTGAAGAGATTTATTCGAGGACTTGATGATTCGATGTTCAAGGTGATGTACCCACGTGGATTTCAATCCTATTCAGTAGCGGTGGATTGTGCAAGGACCTTGGAGATGCGAGATAATGAACAGATTGCAAAGCAGAAGCAAGCAAAGGTTCAGCGGTTTGATAGGCCACTGTAATTCAGTTCCAACTAGAGTTTTGGACAACAGCAAAGGCCGAGTTTTCAGCCTAACTTTTCGAGGGGTAGAGGTTCTTACGTGGATCATGGAGAGGTAGTGGTCCTCGTGGTCCACAGAGTGGTCGAGGCCAATCTGGTGGTCGAGGCCAATCTAGTGGTTCGTGTGCTAGTTGTGGGAAGCAACACCCAGAGAAACCATGCTTCAAGCAAACGGGTGCTTGTTTTGGATGCGGAAGGTTCGGACATCAGATTAAAGACTGTCAAGTGGTTAAGGTGAGACAACAGGCACAGCTGACAAGTTTATCTGTTCAACCTCGAGAGCAAGATCAGAGTCCCTCTAGTCAGAGCTATCAGGGGGAGAACCCGAGTTCGAGAGGAAAGGAGCTGATAGAGCATAATAGTGGGGGTTCGGCTCAAGTATATACTTTGACAAAGAAAGATGCTACGACATCTAGCACAGTGGTCTTAGGTATACTTCCTATAGGATCGTCACATGCTCGAGTCTTGTTTGATTTGGGGTCAACACACTCATTCTTGTCACCCCAATTTGCTGAGTTTTCTACTAGTCCACTAGTGTCATTAGGGGAGCCTTAAGAGGTGTGTACCCCTTCTGGTCAGATCATTCATGTGCATTTAGTTCATAAAACATGTGTGATTGTCGTAGATGGCCATGAGTTATTGGCTGATCTACATGTGTTAGACATGGATGATTTTGACATTATTTTGGGGATGGACTAGCTTTCATCGTATTATGCTACGGTGGATTATTTTGAGAAGATTATCAGGCCTGAGGGTGAACCTGAATTTGTATTTCGTAGTGATGGGATGGTTCCACCGAGGCTTATTTCATGTTTGAAGGCTTCGCGATTATTGAGAAGAGGTTGTGAGAGTTACTTGGCAGTGGTTAAAGAAGTGAATGCGAATTCTGGTCAGATTATAGTTGAGAACATTCCCATTGTGAAAGAGTTTCCAGATGTCTTTCCAGATGAATTACCAGGTTTACCACCTGAGAGAGAGATTGAGTTTTGTATTGAGTTGATGCCGGGGACACAACCAATTTTGATACCTGATGTGCGTTAAACGTACATATATTTGTCTTCATTTTATGAGTCTTTCGTATTTAATTAGAGTAGTTGTGTTGAGTTTCGTTATGTTTTGTATGTCTTTTAATGTTATGTCAAGAGGAGGGGACTTATTGGATTCTATGTGTTTTTGAAGGCGATCGCTCGTTGACATGGAGAAAGGAGTTTGGGTGGCAAAAGCACGACCAAAAGAAGAAGTCTGCAGAAGAGCAGTGGCCGCTACAAATGTAGTGGCTGCTAGAGATTTGGTGCAGAAATAAGGAAACACTCGACACACCCGGGC
>SOPF01023810.1:0-25449 GCA_012979155.1 Hypericum perforatum | reverse complement strand
CAAAGTTGGCAACTTTGAGTTGAATGTCCAGGGCGTCGCCGTCGCCGTCGCCGGCGGGAGGGTCGGACGAGGAGAAGTGATCGAACTCGTTGTCGGAGCTGTCGTTGCCGTTGGGCACATGGGAGGTCGGCTCGACCTCGGCACGCTGGCTTGTCCACCCGGTGATCAAGCTCTATCGGTTGGATCTTCATCGGAGTCATTAAAACTCAAGAGGACAGGAAATGGCTTCGATCTCCTTTTTAAAACACTGGTTATAATTTCCTTTTTATTGTTCCCATATTGAATACGTCCACCACATTCCTCCTCGTGGGAGAAGGAAAATACGTGTTTCACCCAATTCTGCATCTGCCACCTATATTCTAAACATTTGCATAATTTCAAAACAAAAAAAAAACATTTGCATAAACAACTAACCTGTCAGTACGATAATGACGGATCGTCATTTTCTAAACTTATTTTTGTTAATTTCCATCCTTTACAAAAATAATTGTTTTGATAACATTAGTAACAAAATATAATAATTTTCAAAATTTTAAAGTTTAAATTAATTACCTAATTAATCTGATGATTTTTAACCAAAAAAATAAACCCCTCGATGTTTGCTAAGCTATTGTCTTCGCATTTATCTACCCTTTAAGCCACTTTCCACCCTTGGGCTGTCCCTCTCCTACAAATCCCAGAGGCCAGCGCAATTAATACAAGGCACAACCCTTGTCCCTTTCGCTGTCTTTTCGTAAATTCCTACGTTGACCCAGATCACACGCAAAACTGTTCTGTTACATAGGAAGAAACCTAGAGAGAGGGACGGTTGGCAAAAAATGGCTGCCCTTTCGATGACACAGTTTAATTCCTACTCTTGCTCTCTGGCTCCTCCTCCGTCTTCGTCGTCGTTTAATGGGCACCATAACCATGTCCCAAGCTTCCATTTTTCGTTTCCAAAGAAGGGTCTTTTGCCTCTCAGGGTCCCAGCCCGATCCCAGAGGATCTGTCACTTAGCTTCTGTACTAATGAACGATGGTTGGTTGTGTTTTCGATGGTTTTTCTTCTTTTTTTGTTTTTTGTTTTTGGTCTGGTTTGATTTGATTTCCATTTGTTTGGTAGGTTCGGCGACCACTCCAGTGCCACCAGTAGAAAATGAAATTCTTTTTAAGAATCTGAAGGATGGGCTGTCGTCGTCATTGACATCTCGTAGAGAATGTAAGGAGGCGGCTGGGTCAGATTCTGATCGTAATGAGTCTACGGTTAGCATCACGGTGGTTGGCGCCTCAGGTGATCTTGCCAAGAAAAAGATATTTCCTGCCCTTTTCGCACTTTACTACGAGGGATGTCTGCCCAAGGTTTGGAAATTTTTCTGTTTCCTTAATTGTCGTTGTATGTTAAAGCATTGGTCGGCCGATAATAACGTGCTTGTGGATTTCCTGGTCTGCAGCATTTTACCATCTTTGGGTATGCTAGGAGTAAGATGACCGATGACGAGCTTAGAACCATGGTGAGCAAGACACTCACCTGCCGAATAGATAAAAGGTAGTAGCTTTTTTCCAATGGACTTGAAGTTCTGGCTTGGGAGAAATGGCAGAGCAGATTCCTTTATGGAAGGTGTCGTAAAAAATCGGGTCGACAAAATAATCTGCTGTGTTACTGTGTAGGGAGAACTGTGGTGAAAAGATGGACGAGTTTTTGAAAAGATGCTTCTACCATTCTGGACAATATGATTCAGAGGATAACTTTTCAAAGCTAGACAAGAAGATGAAAGAATGTGAGGTAATCCACTTGTTGGTTGAGGAGGCATAGAACTGTTTTAGATATGATTAAGGATAGTAGATGACCATGAAACGATTCTTTCTTTCTTTCCCTTTCCATTGTAAAGTTGAACATTGGATTTTTTCTTCCATCGTTGGTGTGAATGAACTAAATTTCATTGCTGAAATGAATGACTTTTTTACGATGTTCAATGCATTCTATTGTTGTAGCATCAGTTCTGAGAGTAGGAGTCTTATTTTCCTTTTAAGATACAATCAAGAGGATGTCTTCGTCAGTTCTGAGAGTCGGAGTCTTATTTTTACGATGTTCAATGCCTTCAGAAGTTAACATTAGGATGTGAGGTCTTTCATTAATCCCTTGGTGGTTTGCACAAGATGGATAACACCATTCCGATTGGATTGTACAGGGCGGAAGAGTTTCGAATCGACTCTTTTATCTATCAATCCCTCCAAACATCTTCATTGACGCGGTTAAATGTGCAAGCTCATCTGCTTCTTCAAGCAATGGTTGGACCAGAGTCATTGTTGAGAAGCCATTTGGCCGAGATTCAGAATCGTCTGCTGCTTTGACAACAGCCTTGAAGCAATACCTTCGAGAGGACCAAATATTCAGGTGGAGCTTCACCTCAATTTGTTCTTTCAGACACGCCATAAACTCGTTTTGTAACGTGAATTAATATTCTTCTACAGGATAGACCATTATCTTGGAAAGGAGCTGGTTGAAAATCTGTCGGTTCTCAGATTCTCAAATCTTATTTTTGAACCTTTATGGACAAGGCAGTATATACGAAATGTACAGCTGATATTTTCCGAAGACTTTGGCACCGAAGGGCGTGGAGGGTATCTATCTTTCTTCCCCGGTTTAGTTTCTGTTTCCTCGAGTTAGTCTTAATACTGATGGGTCACTTTTCTCTTGTATGGTAAATCATAGGTACTTTGACAATTATGGAATAATCAGAGATATAATGCAGAACCATCTGCTTCAGATTCTCGCCCTCTTTGCTATGGAAACCCCTGTCAGCTTGGATGCAGAAGACATCCGAAACGAAAAAGTTTAATCTTAAGTCACCTAAACACGAGCTATGGAACTTTTGTGCTTTGAATTGCACATGAAACTTTCTTTTTCTGCCGAATTGCAGGTCAAAGTTTTAAGATCCATGAGGCCTTTGCGGCTTGACGATGTTGTTATTGGACAGTATAAGAGTCACACAAAAGGAGGAGTTACGTATCCGGCCTACACGGATGATCAAACTGTTCCCAAAGGAAGCTTGACGCCCACATTTGCAGCCGCTGCTCTTTTTATCGACAATGCAAGATGGGACGGGGTACCATTCTTGATGAAAGCTGGCAAAGCATTACATAATAAGAGGTAGCGGCCACACCGTGAAATCCAAGTTTATAAATTGTCAATTGCAGCAGTAGTTTCTTAAACATGCTAGTTGTCATTTCTAACAGGGCCGAGATAAGAGTACAGTTCAGACACGTTCCTGGAAACTTGTACAACCGGAACTTTGGAACAGATCTCGATCAAGCTACAAATGAACTCGTTATTCGGGTCCAGCCAGATGAAGGTATATATTTGAAGATCAACAACAAGGTCCCTGGATTAGGAATGAGGTTGGACCGCAGCAATTTGAATCTTCTTTATGCTGCCAGGTAAAGTGCTCAATCCGAATATTAATTATATCTGTTCATTTTGAAATTATCTGTGATGTTGAATCCGGAGCTTCATTTTGGTTCCGACAGATATTCAAAAGAAATCCCGGACGCATACGAGAGGCTCTTGTTGGATGCAATTGAGGGCGAAAGAAGGCTGTTTATCCGCAGTGACGAACTAGATGCTGCTTGGTCTCTCTTCACACCTGTTCTGAAAGAGCTGGAAGAGAAGAAAATCATCCCCGAATACTACCCGTACGGCAGTCGAGGGCCTGCCGGAGCTCATTACCTTTCCGCCAAGTACAAAGTCCGATGGGGCGACATCGGTATGGAGCAATAACTTCATGGGATGTACTAATATGATGATGCTGGCTAGTTCTACATATGTTTATTAAGCAGTAGGACATATTTTACTTTTTAGTTGCACCTCAGCTGTTGTGTGATCGGCCTTTGGTTAGTTTGGGTAGTGTTTAGGCAGAGAGATTTCTCATCCTATAACAGGTGCATTTTTTTTTTCTCTGTTTTTTGGGGAATGATTTAGTTTTCTTATTGGCAAAGTTAGATTATCCAGGAAACATATAATAATTGGTAATTCTGTTTTTCTTATAGGAAAAACAAATACCTTGGAGAAGGGGAGTCTATGATGTTGGTTTTTTTTTTTTGGAAAATATGTACTTTTCTGTTTTTTTGGATAATATTTCTAATTATATATTTGTACATTTGTAAAGTTGATTACGGGAAAGATATTCGAAGTTCAGATTTCTTGCGAAGTGAAAGAGTGTTTTTAAAAGAACTCAGTGGTAGAAAACTCTCTTTCAAAATATAAAGAGCCGTATTCTCAACAAAATATAAAAGAGCTTCACTTACTATAGAAAATCTATTGATCTATCTGAACAGAAATGCTCGATTTCATCCGAATGTCGAAGCCAGAAATGTCTAACTTGCAAATAAATAGCTACTATTTTAAGATGAAACAAACACACAATAAGCAGAAAGTAATTCATAAAAAAATCTACTTCTAGAAACAAATCCGGGTTGGTTGCTTGAATATTCAATGTGTTTCATAGCAATAACCAAAAAATCCAAAGTTCACAACAACATTGTAATAAATTGGTCAGTTACCATCGTCACTAACCTAAATTTTAACGCCAAAATGTTTGATTTTGTTTACTGAAATTGACCGGCCAAGTTTGAAAAGACATAACTCGCACAAAAATACTCGTCCTAGATTTGTAGATATCGTTGATGGATAATAATTACCGTAAGAAAAATGTGACCATAAGAGAAAAAAATAGGCACCCCATTGATTTGTGAGTCAATCTATCACGTGTGAGGCCTACGTCGGTCTTGTCCAATTCAAAGAACCTGGGGTGAGTCCTGATGATCTGACGTTCTATAATCCATTTCCGTTCCCACTTGCTTGACATTATCTAGCTGCTGGTTGATTGGATCATCCCATGAGATCAATTAGAAAAATCTGGAATTTTAGGAAATAGAACTTACAGTTACTATTACTTGGAGTTTTTCAGTAACATTTAAAATTTTATCAATCTCAAATTTCAATTACAAATCTAATAAATATCTATATACTATATGATTTTGAGAAAAAAAAAACTTATTGACAGATATTCGTATAGTTGATATTTAGCGTTAGTCTTGTCTTCAAAATAAAGGGAAAAGCCCTAGCCCCCTATACCAACCAGTCCATATGATAAAGTTAACTCATGTGGTGACAAAAGTCACAATGGGTATGATCCAAATTATATGCTGTAGAATCACCTGGTGGGGTGGGAGGCGAAAAAGAGCTTCCAGTGGGGATCCATAGTCCACCTTCAATGTGCCCTTTTGCAGAGTTTGGTCTCCCTCTTGTTTTGGGGGTCGCCATTTGCAAAATGTAGTACGTGGTCGCTACAACATCTGGCAGAGTCGTAAAAAATATTAACATGGTGTGAAAGTAATTTGAGAGAGAGAGAATGTTGCGGTGTGAAACTAACATCTCCCATGGGATATACATGGACTCTATATAATTAAATTGGACTGTATAATTGCCAAGATTTCGGTAGGAGATGTTAGACTAATAATTAGAGTTTTTATCTAAGAGAAGACACGTGTGAACTCCTAATACTTAAAATAATTATGGTTAGAATAAAAATAAGCTTCCCCTATTTGAGCTAATTATTTTAAGTTTGAGTCTTACAACAATAATTTTGATTTTTTTTTAATTCGCAATATAGGTGTTTAATTAATAATTGAGAGAACAATGAACACTACAAGTCGAATAACAAAATCGGCTAGTCATTTAGGTTTAGATTAACTTCAAATGACTGAACCAAGAAAGAAAAGTAATTTCAAATGATGTAACGACATGAGTAGAAGTTTGCCGACCTCGTGGGGTGATTTACCATTCAATGCTCCCAAAACCCACATGCTAGGCAATATAGTGATCCAATGATCATTTCTTCCACGAAATGTTAGGCAAAAAGTGATGTGGAACTATGCAAACATCGGCTCAATACTTATAATGTTTCGCATGTTGAAGTACCAGTTATACAAATAATTTAAAATTTGGGATTAAATAATAAAATTATAACAATATGTTATTTTTTCGAATAAAGATAGTTGCAACATAGAGGCCTAATGAATTCTAAACTTTACTAATTTTTTGAAGTCTACTTTAAAGCCATATAGTTTTGCAATCTTACGCCTCATTTTTTTGTGGTCTCCAGTTCTCCAAGTAGATGACAAAAATTTAACATAATTAATAATAAAGTAACACCATCGTTTATTGGCATGTGTCTTAAAATGACGACTGAGGATGTTGAGTCTCTGACAATATGTTACATTGCTAAACAAAAATAATTGGAAAACACATGCCTACAATTAGCATTTTTTTTTTTGAAGGGTATGCCTACAATTAGTATGCAAGCCCATTCTTGCACAAGATGTCAACCCTGCAAACTTCCAATCAATATTTTGATGAGCATCTTTTCAACACGTTGAAGTATGAATCTCGATTAAAATAGCAGACGTACCTTTTTTATATGATGAATTAGACTCTACCTACTAATTGATTTCAGATTGTAGAATGCATAAAGAGGCCTAATGAGTCATAAATTATACAGTCTTATCAAAATCAGTCACTATAGCAAAATTAGTTCAAGGGTGTTAATATTCCCATACACATTCAATGTAAATTATGTTGTTTATACGGATACGAGTACTTCATTAGGATCGTGTATAGTCGAGGCAAGTGTTGGACACTTTTCCGTAAGACGTGATTGCCCCGTATATTTTAATACATACGAACTACGGAAATCGTCCCCAAGATACAACGACTATCGGACGTTTCCAAGAACGTTGCACACGAACTCGAAACTTTCGGGCGAACCCTTATATACCCGAAACTTTCGACGGACTATTTACTAGTATGTAGAACGGAGGAAGAGAGGAAGTCGACAATGCTAGGATGTGCAAATGTCGCTGGGATGTTTGAAAATGGTAGAGGGAGGGCTTATTTATAGGCTGGTCGAGGCAAGGATGCAGGCTGTCCGAAGGGTCGCGATTGTTGGCTGTCTCCCTTCTGGATAGACCTCAGGTCTCTCGCGTCCCTTCGGATAGTGTCTGATCGCGACGTGGCAAGCGTGCGAAGTGCCAAGTGCACCCAAGCACCCGCACCCGCTCCTGGCCTCGAGCCCGTGTCCGGTCCCGGTCTCGCGCCCGTGCCCGTGCTCGGACAGTGCGTACCGTCAACTAAAAGTCAACCTAGGGAGTAGTCAACCAATTGGAATGTGAAGGAAAAAAATCACTTATAAACTTGGATTTTTCCCTTGCACATTGGTATGTGGGACACTCCCTTTCCACTTCCTTAACAATTTGTCTTTTACACTTCCACTTCTCTTTATTTGAGCTTGGGCTAATAAGTTTTGGGCTATTCAATTTTTTCCAACAAATTATTGTACCATGTTAGCTTATTCCGACCACTTTTTCTAATTATTTTATATCCACCAAAAATGATAACGAAATTGACAGGTAGATTTTACTATTTGTATATTAGACCTAATTTACTTGTTGTAGAAATAATTACCCCAAGACCAACAGGAGAATGATCAACGTGACCCACCAAACCAATTTGCCACATGATTTGATCTGAAAATGAAGAGCCAACCCGAAACTTTGTAACTATCTCTGTGTTTTGGTCTCGTCATCTTCATCTTTTCGCATCGTCATTTATCTTTTCGCTTTGCATGCATTTGACAGCTTGATATTATATAAACCAACTTCTCTTCCTTCTCAGAATCAAAAGTAATAGAGATACCAAACAGTTTCAAGATCCGGAAGGATGAAGGTAAATAAAACCATTCTTTTTCATTAAATTACGTACCATTTTCTATATTTTCTTTAAATAAAAAACTTGCCCTTTTCTAGTGGCTTTTTGATTTAACAAAGGAAACCCGTGCACTGCAGTTACTAGGTTGGATGAACCGAAAATTCAGGCAGAATAACAGCGACCCACTGAAGGATTTTTCAATAGGTAAACTTGGTTCCATGACATTAGCTCATCTCAATGTGTTGTTACCCGAGTGTCTATTTCGATATCTATGTATCTTTAACCATTTATTTATTTTTCAATAGCCAATTAGTTACAGTTTTTTTAACGGAGTATTTTTTACCCCTCTAAATTTTAACCTTTCCTCAATTTCCCTTTTCCTGTTCTTTACCACTTGTTGAAACAAATATTGGTCATAAACTCTATGCTCAATTCGTTCGACTATTTACCAATTGGGCTAGGCATCAACAAAAATTGTTTTACTACTTTGATTGATGCAATCATTGAACTGTCGTATGGGATTACTAGTTGGTTGCTACAAGATCCATTATGCCGGAAACATTGAAAAATAGTGTTGGCTAGATATCAGTGAAAAGAATAATTTTTTTTTTGCACGGTGAGGTTAAGACTATCCAAATTATTTTGCATAATTGGTATTAGTTTCAGAACATTTTTTTTGTAAATGGAACATCATTGTTCTCTTTCAGACAAGGTTCGGTAGTTCCTCCCACTTTTTAGGGCAATTCTTGTAAATGGAACATTGGTGGTATCATTGTTTGGTCCAACTATAGCATATGTCGATGTAGACTAAAAATACTGAATCTTTTGTGGAGTACAATATTGTTAAATAATACCTTAAAGTATATTATTAAACAAATTGATAAGAGGCACTCCAACCAATTATTTTATGGAAAAATCTAATTAATTACCATGTAAATTTACGGTTTAATGCATATAATTTTGTAGTTTAAAATTTATCAATTAAAGGTTGGAATAGCTCTTTGGGCTTAGTCAGTCTTTAATTAATGCGTTCTTGAAACAAGAATAATTTTTTTAAATATAAATATCATACTTGATTACAGTATCAGATAGTAAACTCTTGATCTCCTTGAAGTTAATCAATTCATATGTGGCTAAGCTAAATATGCGTTGGCTTAAACAACAATGACTTATTTGATCAATTTTAAACCATGTCAAATGCGCAATAGTACTAAAGATGAATTTTCTATTATTTTATTAGGGTATCTTTGGAAAGATGTAAATAAACAAGGGTAACGAAATACCACAGGGAAAAATGAAGATCTTTGATGTGCTATGGATTTTATTTTTTTCGCACTTGTTCAATACACCAAATTACATATCTCAAATTTGAAAAATTAAAATGAAAATAATCACCTATGAGTTCAAATTCTACTCGAATCTTACAATGTTAATATGGTTTGGACTGAAACCATACCAAACTCGATTTATGTCATAATCGTAGCAAAATTATGAACTTTTTACACAGTTTAATTCACAAATGTTTTGCATCAGGCCAAGTATGCAACTGTCTAATAGGACAGACATCACTTGATGAGCAACAGCAGCCGCAGTATCATCACGTGAAGCCGAACTGTGGCAACAGACAACTCCGGTCGGACCGGAAATCGTTTGCTGGTTCAGACGACTTCAGCCCCGAAGATTACTACTACGAAGATGGTCAGTCAACGGCTGCGATGTCCGAGCTGTTCCACGGCTTTCTGACCATCGGAACGTTAGGTTCGGACCCCGTCAACACGGACCCTGCTACACCAACATTCGCTTTCTCCATCGAGGATATAACGGAGAAGGAGACACAAGTGACCGAGGACGAGCTGAAGCTGATCAACAACGAGTTGGAGAAGGTATTGGCTGCCGAAGCTAGGGAAGATGGTTACACCGACTCGTCGGGAAGAAACAGTTATGTTAGTGCTGGGAGGAGCAGTTATGGAAGCACCATAACCCTAGCTGGAAAAGCACTTGAGAGCCAAGAAAAGATTGAAAATGGTACTACGGTTTGTCCTCTCCAAGAGTTCCTTTTCGGGTCAGCGATCGAGCTCTCGGAGACTGCGGCATTGGGTAAGAAGGAATCCAGGACATCTCTAGGTGAGCTGTTCCAGAAGAGCAAATCCGCGGAAGAGAATTATTCGGGTGGGAAATTCGACAGGGAGGAGAAGCACTCTGAGAAGGAAGCTGCTGAAAAATCCATTGCTCATCTGGTGAAGAAGATTCTCAAGAAAAAATTGATCCATGGAGGATCTTCCAAAACCTCTACTGGTTCTGGTGGCGATTCTACTTCCACGGAGACCAAAGTAGTGCACAAGGTATGTCGATATTTGGATATTTCCTTCGAATATTTTGTATTTGATGAATTGCGGCAAGTTTTCCTCTCCCGATGGACTCGGAGGAATTAGTGATATAGATATTGCAAAATCTTGTCAAGTTGTATCTTTTTTAGGAACTTCCATAAAAGAACTTTTGTTATTATTACAATATTAAGACGGATGTTGGAAAATGAATTGAATGAGTCCAAAATTTCAAAATTCTAAGGAGCCCAAAATTTCAAAATTCTAAGAAACCCAAAAGTCAAAATTAGGAATGGTGTATACCAATGACAAGAAATTTTTTTTTGTTTATAAAGAGTACTCTCCTTAACATTTTACTTAGTTGATCACCTCAAATAGACTCATCGCCAATTGCAAGAATAGTACGGAATATTGTTCAAACACGTGCATGTGTACATGTGCGCATTAGGCGCTTTGAGGCACACGCTGCATCGTCGCTAAGAGTCTTCATGTTTTAAAAAAATCATATAACTCGAGATTGTGCCCTCCAATGGACACAATAAGACCATCCAGAAGGGCATTCAAAGAGACATGACTTCTCAAAACAGACAATTTCCCTCACGACCAATGGACACGCCCTTTCGGATTATTTGCTTCCCTTCCATCATCAGCATATAGATAGGCTTCCTCCCCTCATTTGCAATCCATCCCAACAACATTTGAACATTTTGTCTTCTAACCCTCCATTCTCGGTCAAAGTCCAAAAGTTTGTTTGCCCAAAATTTTGAGAAATGTAGTACAATGTTCTTGGAAATACCCACCAATCGTTGTATCTTGCATACGATTGTCATAACTCATACCACATTGAAGTAGCAATTAATGGAGTACTAAAGAGAAGGCGTGAAGGTAGGCGTGATTAGTGGCCAATTGGAAGGTAAGAATGATTAATGGCAAGAAGCTTAAGGCAGGTAAGGTAAAAATGGGGAGGAAGTGAGAGAAAAAAGTGTTCAAGGAGGAGAGATTTATTTGTGCAAGTTGTTGGTCCGAGGAGAAGTAGGACCTCTAGTTAGGAGGCCATATTATAACTCTTATTTATGATATGAATATACTTTACTTTCTTATTTATATACTGGGATTGCTCCTACATTTTTTTTACAAAAGTATGCTGATATTTTATGTCTCAAAACTAGGTACTAAATGTTCGGATCTTTATATTCATATCCATAAGAATTAGTAAAAATATCTAATTAATAGGTGAAAAATACTTTTCTTCAATTACTAAATTCTTTTACCAAAAGTAAAAAAAAATTTATGGGAGCAAGATTTTGTGCATTTTTAAGTTTAGTTTATTGATTTAAACTGGTGAGGCTTTAGACTTTTTTGTGCTTTCTTATTCACAACAATTAAAATTAGAATTTTCGATCTCTTGAAAAAAAAAATGTTGTTATTTTATCCACCTAATGTTGATTCTTAGGAGAAAAATTAATTTGTCTATCCCCTTGTTTTCGAGATCCTGCAAATGTTTTACAGGAAGGTTCACCCAGAAAGGCCAAGAAAGACAGGCAAGCCAGCTGGAAATGAGAGCAGGAAGAGCAGCAGCTCCTCCATTGCAGGAGAAGAAGACATCACTCTGATTCCTCACAGGGGCCCTTCGGGGCATTTCATTGGCACGAGGCGAGACGAAAGTCGATCCAATGCGCCACATTTCGATTTCGGTGGCAGTTGTGATGCTGATGGGAGCAGGGAATGCTGGATCAGGACTGATGCCGACTGTAAGTAGCCCACCATGTTGCTTTTTCTTTCTTGGTTCGTTATTACAAAACGTTTTTAACTGTTGGACCCTAGCGTATGCATGTCAAATCCATCTCTTCCACCATATTAATAATAGCATGCCAAATTGCAATTGCAATGGCACCGATGTAGAAATTTTATCTCAAAAGTAGAAGACCAAAATGTTATGCACTAAAATCTATTAGAATTTCTGAGGCAACAATAATAATCAATCTATGGTCCATCCAGATTACGACAAGAAGTTGCTTGCTATGCAATCAAGTTGTGAGTTGTGGGTAGCTGTCTCATTGAAATTCAGTACAGTCATGTGATTATTAAAAATATATAATTGGACTCTTGCATGAAGTTTTTTTTAGTTTTGTCTTGGAAAAGATTATATATATATATATATATATATATATCATTAAATTAAGCCATACCAAAGGAACTCGTTGAGCTTATTAGGAATTATCTATCGTGTCCTCCAAATCACAAAATAAGTGGCTTTTGTTAACTAATCACCACTAGATTGATTTTTTTGGAAACATATTGTGTGAATCGTGTCCTCCAAATTATAAAATAAGTGGCTTTTGCTAACTAATCACCAGTAGATTGAGGTTTCTTGGAAACATATATAAGTTTACAAAATATAAAACTCAAAAAAGTTTTTACTGATCAAAATCAACCACTAGTTGCGTGAATTCTGTAGTTTATTATAACGTAGCTTACTTAATTTTCTGAAATAACTGTGTAATTTACTGAAATACTTTTAAAATGACACAAATAGTTTCTGGTATGATAATGTGACGTTCCAATTGAAATCACTTGAGATGGTGCCTGGATGATAACCCAGGTTTGTAATCTCTTTTTGCCATGTAGACCTGGTGCTGGAGCTGTAAGACAGGCCAAAAGTGCAGCAAGCAACTCTCTTGTTGCTTCTTTTGGCAACAAATCTGGAATGTTGATGTAATGATATCAGAATTATTCGCTATAAGATGCATAAATATGTTGTGATGTGTGTGAGTTATTGTTATGAAACTTAGCACCAAAATAAGCAAAGGAGACAGTCTTTGTAGATGCCTGCCTTTTCTGGTCGTGAATTCTTGCCATGTATATGTGTGTGTATCATCTACTTGCTATCTATCCACTACCATTACATATGGAATGTGATGTTGCTTAATATTCTGCAGGCTACACTCAAAAGTTTTTTTTTTTTTGGTCAAAATCGTATAGTTTAAACACTTAGTCAATTTATCAAAATTCGATCATAAATATTGTGATACATGAAACATTTCTCAATTCAACCATGTCAACTAATCAAATATTTCACACACGAACACCAAGAACGAACATAATGTTGTATGAAGATAGAACTCTAGAGTCCTCTAAATGATTTTTTTTCTCATCTACTAATTATTCCTAAACAAATTAGACTCGTTCTACGAAGACATATCATATTACTGATATAATCCTCATATCTCACCTTTTATGAAAATTCTATTTTTTTTAATAACATTATTAGAACTTACATGCAATAGAGTAGTAGGAGAATCAAAACTACGAGATCTCATAGCAAACGATCGATACCTTTAATATGGGTAAATTACATCTGGCCCCCTCTAGTTTAAGTAAATAGACGATTTCCTCCCTGTATTTCGTAAACCGATTAAAAACCCTTCTTAGTTTGGCAAAATTATACGATTTCCCCCCTTTTGCCGGAACCGGAGCAAATCTCCGGCGAGGAAGCACCTAAAATGACACATATGCCCCTCCACTAAAAGACAAACTAAAGCTAAAAAAACTAAATCTGTTAAAAACTAAAAATTTTCTCTCTCCTCCTCCCTCCCTCCCTCCCTCCCTCCCTCCTCCAACCAATGAAGTAAAGAATTTCTGGAATTCGAGCATTAAGCAGAAGCTCATATCTCATAATCAAATAGCGGTTAAACTCATGGTATTGATGAGGTTTGGTCTTGAGGCGGCGGTGTTCTCTGTTTCTTTCTCCCGCCGGAGCTCATCGACGGGCCTGTCGGATCCTCTTTTGAGCTCGACGAAACTAACGGGTTGGAGATCGCGGCCTCTCCTCCTTCTCCCCCGCTGCCGCACGAAGTGCCTAGGAGCGGGTACATGCTCGGAGAACTCTGGTTTGATCCGGTCCAACTCATCAAACTTGGATGGTTGGTTCAAGTGGCCAACCAGGTCTCCGTCCCACCCGAACTTGCTCAGTATAGAGCTCCCTCTTCTGCTATTGAACAAGGACGAAAGGGGAGCTGAGGTGGTGCTCAAAGTATTGGAGATGAACCCTAAATTGAAAATGGGGATTTTTTTCCCCGAAACCCAAAATTCTCTCAACTGGGGTTGAGGAGGAGACGGAGGTGAAGAGAGATGGGTCATTGGTGATTTTTTGTGAGAAAAAAAAGGTGGTGGTGTACTGTAATGGGATTGGGGATTTGGACATGGAGAACATAGAGAAGGAAGTGTGTTTGGATTCGAGACGAGAGGTTGGAAGTTTTAGTCTTGTAAAAAGATGGGTTTTTGAATTTGATATTCGATAATTGTGCTTTGTTTTTCGAAAAAGATGGATGGCTTCTTGATTGCGAATTTTTTGCCTTTGTGGATTCTGTTGCTACAGTTTTCGGTATGATTCTTTTGTTTCTGTAATTAGAATTTAGGAACTTGCTTTTATCTTAGTGTTTGCTAAATTTCTTCACTAGGTGCTTGTTACTCAAATCGGTTTAGACTTTTCGTTGGAGCTTCTGCCTCTGTTCGAAATTCCAGAAATTCTTCACTTCATTGATTGTTGGAGGAGGGAGGGAGGGAGGGAGGGAGAGAGGAGGAGGAGAGAGAAGTTTTTAGTTTTTAACAGATTTAGTTTTTTTTAGTTTTAGTTTGTCTTTTAGTGGAGGGGCATATGTGTCATTTTAGGTGCTTCCTCGCCGGAGATTTGCTCCGATTCCGGCAAGAGGGGGGAAATCGTATAATTTTGCCAAACTAAGAGGAGTTTTTAATCGGTTTGCGAAATACATGGGGGAAATCGTCTATTTGTTTAAACTAGAGGGGGTCAGATGTAATTTACCCCTTTAATATTGGACTTTCTTCCCTTATGTATAGTGTGCTTATGGGCCGACTTCGACCAATACACGCAAGAGCCCAATAAGCATGTTGTAAGCCCAATAGTAACAAAGAACTAACGTACGTATGCGTAAAATACCCAATGGTTCCTTAATCAACCGTCACTTACATCGATTAATGATACCGTTGTTCAATTTTAATTAAAAAAAATTGAATTTCAATCCATATAAACATATTAGATAATTTTACTATATTTTTAAAAATTTAAGCCATTGAAATTTGGATTAATCATTACTAATATCCAAACTAATGAGTAAAAAAAAGTTTGAATTAAAGTCCGAACTGATATTGTTGTTGTAGTTAAATAAATATATTTTGAGTTCAACGCTCTATATTTTATAGGTTTAAAATTTAACAAAAAAAAGTCAACGGTGACCTAAACGACAACGTAGCGCCACAAAAGAGGCGTCAACAATAAAAACACAGTGGCAAAACAAGACAAAGACAAGTTCCGCTCCACAATTCTAATTGTAATAATTTAATTTGGGTCTTCGACTAAATTAAAACGAATATTCCAAAAACCCACCTTCACCCCCCATCCCCCTCGATGATCGGCGGTTTATAGTTGCGCTCGGACACGTGTATGAGCTATGGCGCTTCCTCTCGGCAAGTTAACGATCCTCGTCGGGGCAGGTCCGTGGTCCGAACCCTTTCCCCATATTCCTCATCTTATCGTATTTAACTGTTACGGGTTTGAGGCTAGGCTAGGCTAATGCGCGTTTTCTTTGAGTAATTGTCAAGTTATCTTTTTTGGGTAAGTTATAATACTGAAATTTAAGGTTTGTTTGTTTGATTAGGAATTGTTGGGTCGGTTCTAGCTAAAGAGGGTCGCCTTCCGAATGTTTCGGATTTGTTTTCTGGGGCTGGAAAGGTACGAGTGAAGTTTGTATTGGCAGTTTCGGTAATTTCTGTAGCCAGTTAGTTGCTTATGGTTTGACTCTTTTGTATGTATAGGTTGCCTCTTTCATTAAACAAATTGGACGAGACGATTCCACGAAGCCTGTTAGCAAGCCTAGAAATGACATTCTAATGGCTCAGGTTTACCTGTCTACTATGCTCATGCAATATATTTTTCCCTCGGATGTTATTTCGTTGTGTTTTCTTGGTAATTTTCAGTGGTTTGTTTGTGGAGTTGGTTGTATTTTTGAAGGGCTTGGGTGCGTTTCCTGATTTTTTTAGAATCAATTAATTGATAAAGCACCAAGCAGGTGCTGTATAAATAAAACCCAAGGGGATTGGCTTTGATGTAATGTATATGGTATTAATTGCTAACTTTACTGGGTCGGGATAGGAACGATTATTTTGGGGCATGTTTCAACATGAGGTCTAGCTTTCGATTGTGCTCTACGATTCAGCTTTACTAACTTGTTTCTTGGTTAAAACTCAACTTTCGGAGGCATTTGATTGAGTTCATTTCACTTGAAGTATTATAATTCTTTCTGCTATTGCGAAGGAAATTGTGACCAGTTGAGAGAACACGGATGGCATGCTATTAACGTTTAAAGCTGTTGCAAATGACGAGAAATCTTGTACACGTTGGGATAAGGCTGACCATTTTTTTTTTAAACTTGAAGGTTAACAGTCTTCGAGAGGAGCTGCAAATGTTGGCGTCAAGCCGTCCAATTACCATTGTGACTGCAAGTGGAACAGGTTAATTTTTGCTTTGTACATTAAATCATATGATTCCTATCCTATTTTAGTCATCTTGGTTCTCAGCACTCATGATCTATATTTAGTATCTTAGTTATTCACCGTGGCAGTAGTGCGGGTTTCTCTCATCCTACAAAACTATAGTTCATTGTTATCTTGTATTGAAAACACCACTGGGATCTGATGCATTAGTGGACTAGCACAAAGTCGCACTTTGATCCTTGTAAATTGTGGCTATTTTTTTCCCAAACACACTCAAAATCAAGGGATGAACTGATCATCTACTAGTTTCATCACTCTACAGTGTCTTCAGATTGTGAAGGATACTTTCGCTACCGGAGTCATGTTTACCCTTCTTTAGTATTTTGTTTCTTACTTTTCTGAATTCTGATTACAAGTGCTTTACTTTTTCTTCTTCTGGGCAATAATAACAAATTCCTAACATCTGTGCAGGCGCTAGTAGATATGGGATAGTTATTGTAATTGTAGTCGTGGGATCTGGCTACGTTTGGTGGAAGGTAATGATCACAGTATATTTTGAAAATCCCAGCTTTGAGAATGTAAACGGGTACTTCCAAATGAACACAATGATATTATTGCCCAATTTCCACGCATGAATGCATTTTATGTTTCTAGTGCCTGTGAAAATTGAACATGACTTTGCCTTGGTATATAATTGTTTCCGACTTCCAGTCAAATTCTTGATTTAGATTTCCATGTCAGATAAGATGACATTGCTTCATTATGAAAATATTTTTACGACCTGCATCTGAACTATTATAACACATGAATTGAACATCTGCCACATTGAATGGATGGTACAGTAGATTCATCGGTTTTCATCTTATTTCTCCACATTTTTATGATGAATTCTGGACGGGGTGATATTTGGTGGTACACTTGTATCTGTTTAGTAACTGTATGGGGAAAAATTAAATAGCAGTGGCAACTTTTTATTTTTGTGATCCCACATCCACCGCTGTCTTCTCGTGAATCCGGGTACTCTAGTATGCTACTTCATTATACCTTGCGGTCTGCGGATGGGATGATGGCCATTTTTTACCCAGTTTTTATTTTCTCATTGTCCTTTTCTTACTTAGTGGCCTGTGATTTCAAGCTCATATTAGTTGGCATCAGACTCACATCTAAGTTCTTGTTATATCTTTCATCTTTCTCCCTCTACAGGGTTGGAAGCTTCCTGATATGATGTTTGCAACACGCCATAGTTTGTCCGATGCATGTACTTCTGTTGCTGAGCAGCTGGAGAACGTCTATTCATCCATCAGGGTAATTTTTATGTTTGTCTGACACTTCTGGTCTATTTATTGAGACGGTCTACTCAAAAACCTTGGGAAGTAAAATATACTAGTACCTGCTATTACTCAACCATGCAAGTCCACCCAAAGTGAAAATCTTTTTCTTCCATTCTTCTGTGTTCTGAGAGATTCTTCAGTCCGTCTTACTACATGTAGATTAACATATGAACTTTATGTCCCAGTTGAATTTTAATAGATCAGCATTTGCTAGACATAAAATTGTTAAGAGGCAAGTTTGGCACTCAATTACTCGGCCAGCATTATAACCACAGTTTTTCATTGTCCATGATGTTCTCTTTTGTACAGCTGCTTGGTAGAGGTTGGATTTATATGTAGCTTATGGTTACCAGTGTTTTGTTTCTTGAATAGGGTACCAGAAGGCATTTATCTTCTAGGATTGATCGCGTGGATTCTTCCTTAGATGAGGTTGCGGAGCTCACAGCTAGCACACACGAAAAGGTAGGGCTTGATATTATCCTTTTGTTTATTTTTTTTGGTTATTTCTGACCAGAGAGTTGTACATTGATTGAACTAGGTCAATGAAATACGAGGGAATTCTGAAAATGTTAACATTAATGTCAGATCTGTGAGTAACGCTGTTAAAACACTGGTGAGTATTGCTTTTCTGTCAATAATGATCTTGCGATTCTCGATGAATTTGTAACTGAGAGCTGATTTTCACTTTTTTTTTAAGGGGAAAATAATCTACGAAATAGAAGGAAGACAGGTACTTAATAGGCTTTCCGTCTCTGGTCGGGTTCCATTTTTCTGGCTGCATTTCATTTTTCCGTTCCAGATTAATAATTTTTGTCTTTAGAAAAAGAAAGAGTAATGATTGATTCGTGCCACTTGTTAGGATGTGACCCTGCAAGGGGTGAAGTATTTGTGCGATTCTGCCCAGCAGATGGAAAACAACATGCTCAAAGAGCGGATTCAGGTTCAACTCTTTCATTTTTTTTCTACTTACACATTTTTTCAAATGTATGCCTCAAACTAGGTTTGCGTCCTCGCATTTTATATTTCACTAGTTTCCTTAAAAATCTTTTTGCTGTGTCAAAACCTTGTGCTGATATCTATTTCATTCCATAGGCTTCATCATCCAGTAATCAAATTACATCTCCCAAGGTAATCACTTTGATGTTGGAATGATTTCCTATCTTGTTTGCTCAGAATTTGTCTTAACAACCTGGTTAAAATGTTGTACTAGAGGCTGATTTTTTTGTGTGATCTAGTTTCAATAAGAAGCTAGAAAAATGCATTCCTCAAAAAGAAACTAGAAAATGCCGAACCAGCCTGTTACTCGAGCATTTTTCTATTGCGGAGGCATTGTCATTAATGAAATGTCTGCTCCTAGGTGTGAGAATGACTTGTTGGTTACGAGTCTTTTCTTTCCGTAGCTTCTTACCCCTTTGTTTAACTGATTTGGACGTGAACATTCTTTGGACTCAGTTTTGGAACCTGGCTATGTGTTTTAGTTGTTTTAGGCTTGCATTTAAAGATTAAAAAGATTCTTGTTTGATGGTGGCTTTGGCTTTGGTTCTTACTGGCTCTTCTTCTTCACCAGATTCCATCTTTGACTTCATCTTCTGAACCACCTTCTCCTGTCACCAACACGTCCGTTCAGGTTTGTTGACCGTCAAAAACTGTACTGAAAATTTTCTCTTGAAGACATCGCTTTGAACAAAGTGCTAAACTAATATTATGATCCTACTTTGAAAGGGCTCTACAAAAACAAACAAATGACCGTCCTCGGTCCTTCAAAATTTACTAGCACAAGAAATCTAATCTTCTTAACTATTTATCTATCTAGTGAGAGGGTAGAAAAGCTCTTCTGGACCTGAAGGTTCAATTATGTAATGAACTTGTCTAGATAGGGTAGGGTACTTGTATGAAATTTTGGCTAGATAGAGAGTGGCAGAGATGCAGAAGGTGCGAATAAAAATTCCATGAAAGTAGAACTTAGTTATTGTCGGTCATATCAGACCTCTTCAAACAGGAAGCCTTGAGAGGTTTGTATGTGCCAAGTTCGGCTTCTGGAGGTCCAAAATATTTTTTAAGCTACCCCTTCTTATCTTAAAATCGTTAGAACGAAACCACATAAAAGCCTCTCATGTTTATCGTTTGAATATTGTGAATCATGCAAGTTATTTGTTATAAGCATCTGTGTTTCACCTTTGCTCTAAGTCTATGTGGTTTTAACTTGGTAATAGTTAAAAACTCATTGCGGAAGCTATAGAATCTCTAGATTCTGATTTCCGTTGACCTGTTTGAAAAAATTTCCAGCTTCAGTTGCCTCTGCAAAAAGAAACATCTGCTCCAAGTGGACAGGTTAGACTTCAACTTGAGTACGTTATAATCATTCTTTGCTTTATAAATGGGGTGTATCTAAATTGTTACGTTTGTTTTCAGAGGAGTCCTGGGCTTTTAGCAGTCGCAGAAATGTCGGACAGCTTGGAGGTTTCAAACAGTGTCTGCAGCCCAAATGAAACGGCGAGTGGTTCTTCAGTTGCAAGCTGGTGGCGACAGCCGTACGGCTTACTTTCAAGAACACGCAGCGCAACGAGCGTCGTGCCTCAACAATCTGAATTGAACAGAAAGTAGATCCAGTAAATTTAAAAAACTTGGAAGATCTTCTACATAGTGTCAGATTATAGGAAACAGCTTATGGAGATCCACAATTTTGTAGCAAAATGTCCTGTTATGGAGTTTTTGGGTCATTTTGTACAGACTACCACAGGTTTAGGTTGGAGAAAATGAGCACAAGTTCAGGGCTACCTTTATTAATTGGACGGACGGTTCTCCAAATGATATTTTTTTCCATTCGTCACGCTGAAATAAACAAGTCAACCAACGGAAATAATTGAGAATTATATTATCGTTTGGCCAAGGGACTGTTTGATCCATTTCAAGGAACTCGGTTGAAAGTTGTACTAATAAGCTAGCTTGTCGTTAAGAAGTATTGTGATTTTGTATTCATAAGAAAAGTATTAATTTTTATAGTAAATTATAAAATACTTCTGTTAACGATGGATATTATAGCAGCATTTATTTGCCTCCGGATTTTTTTATAACTTATAAGATTGCATAATTTTAGATTGATGGTAAGTTGAACATTTTTCATCTCTCAATTTTTATTGAATTTGATTGGTTCAAACTTCAGTACATTCAGTATAATTTCCCGTTCTTAATCAAAGATGGTGAAGAACTAGGTGTATGATGTTAGTCTTTCTTACTCATGGTGATCAGATTAAATGTATGTATACACAAAGAATAAGTGATGAAATTAATGTCTAAGTAAGAACATCTTATACATATTAAATACATTAATTAAGCTAGTCATTGGAGAAGAGAGAGGCATGAAATATACGTTAGATGTTAAGAAGCGCGAAAACTAGTCGTTACAAATAGTTACGAGATAGTGCGCGCTCGCTAAAAAATGACGTGCGCATCATGTGGTGTTGCACGCGGGGAACTATTCTCAAGCTAATTAAGCGAGATTGGTCTTCTAGGCGTGGAGGCATTGATGATGATCCTACCATCACATCTTCATCCTCATTAAGAACACATGGAAATGAAGATATATGAATCAAGTTAAACAAATCTTCAAAAATTAAATCAAACAAGATATCATAAAATCAATGAAAAAATATAACAAAATCTTACCGATCTTCCATGAATTAATTGTCTTTCCGTTGGATCCAAAGAGTATGTTCATATATACACACACAGACAAAGGATATGTGATGAAATTAGTGCCTAAGTAAGAATATCTAATACATTAATTAAACCAGTCATTTGGAGAAGAGAGAAGGCAAAAAATCCGTTGGAGGTTGAAAGGTGCGAAAACTAGCCGTTACAAATAGTTACGAGTTGGCGCGTTGATTGTAAACTGACCTGCGCTAATTGTGATGTTCGGTGCTGCAGAACACATGGGCTTGGAGGCAGTGCATCATCACATCACAACTTTCATATAAGTGATCTTCATTCATAACACATGGAAATGAAGATATATGAATTAAATCAACAACACAACACAAAATCTATGGAAAAAAATATATTGAAATCTTTCACATCTCACATGAATTACTTGACTTTTTGCCCTCTCCAAACAAAATTAAACGTTTTAATTCTGTCATGACTATTAAAATGCATTTTTTTCCCGTAACACGAAAATGATGTCTGATCAATAGGATTTCATAAGATTTCATAAGCCAAAATTTTTGCCCAACTTAAGGAAAGCATGAATATTAGAAATCCTATTAATCGGGCATCATCTCGGGTTTACGGAAATAAATGGAACAATACTTAAATGATAAAACTTTTGAAAAGTGTCACATTTTGGAGATATTTGATAAATACGCCCTAAATGCAAAAGACATGTATATATAGGGGAAGTTGCTGACATGCTACTATTACGGTTGTTTACGCTGAAATTTAAATAGATTATTTGTTTGTAGTTAATTAGTTGTTGATTTAAAATTAATTACCTACTTTTGTAGTACTTGCCAAACTAGTCGTTGCCGTTTATATTACTCCTACCTAAATTGGCTTTAATTCTGCTTAATTGCAGTGATCCTTTATATGCATCTCATTAACTATGCGGCCATGTGAAAGATTCCCTTTTTTTGATGGGCCGGTTTGTTCCTTATTTTGGTTAACATGGTTTGACCATCTAGATGAATTCATATACATGTATATGTATATATATATATATATATATATATATATATATGTGTATATAGTATTGTGTAGTTTAAAACATCAACGGATTTAATATTTTCAATTATTTTTACTTAGATAACCAGATAGAACTTCGTTTTTGTGCTCTTTTTCCTTGTTGGTTTTATCACAATAAATTTTATGGCAACCATATTTTTTACAAAGGTGGACGACTGCAACCACATACGTATTTGTGTGCAGGTACTGGGTGCGTGTTCCTCGTATCTTTACATGCTTAGGCCAGCTTGAGGCTAGAGGAGTTAGACAAGCGGTTCAATGGCTTGTTGGTTGGTATCTGTTATGGAAACGCTAATGTACACAAGGCAGATAGCCGTGTTTACATGTGTACGCACTTCGAGTCGTTAGATCTCGTGCACAACTAATGTAAACTGTAAATTCAGAGAAAGTTTTGGATTGTTGATCTAGAGAATGATCCAAACTGTCGATATACGTAATTCAATGATCCGAATTGCATACACAATGTGTACACGCCAAAATGTGTGTAGTACAACTTTTTCGTCTTGACTACCTGATTTGTAAGCTACCAAAAGATTACTCGATATGCAGACGGTTCATTGACTTGCTGGTTTGATCATCCCATTTTGAATGCCCAGCTTGTTGGTCACTTCGAGGTTAGCTGGTAGGTATGTGAGCGTTTGATTGGCCTACTAATTAGCGGATAAGATTGCATGATTTTAGATTGATGGTAAGTTGGACATTTTATATCTCTCAATTTTTATTGAATTTGATTGGTTCAAACTTCAGTGCCATTCAGTATAATTTGTATGCAATAAATTAGTCTCGTTCTTAATCAAGGATTGTGAAGAACTGAGGTGTATGATGTTAGTCTTTCTTATTCATGGTGATCAAATAAAATGTGTATATTCACAAAGAATAAGTGATGAAATTAATGTCTAACTAAGAACATATTATACATATTAAATACATTGATTAAACTAGTCATTGGAGAAGAGAGGCATGAAATATCCGTAGATGTTAAAAGGCGCAAAAACTAGTCGTTACAAACAGTTACGAGATGGTGCGTGCTCGCTAAAAAATGATGCGCGCATCATATGGTGTTGCACGTGGGGAAACTATTCTCAAGCTAATTAAGCGAGATTGGTCTTCTAGGCGTGGATGCATTGATGATGATCCTCATAAGTGATCACCGTCACATCTTCATCTTCACTAAGAACACATGAAAATGAAGATATATGAATTAAGTCAAACAAATCTTCAAAAAATATATATCAAACAAGATATCATAAAATCAATGAAAAAATATAACAAAATCTTACCAATCTCTCATGAATTAATTGTCTTTCCCATTGATCCAAAGGGACTTGGATACCCTGGGAACATATAATGTTGTCCCTAAATAGGGACAAGGGTTAATATAGTTAATTAACCTAAATCACTAATTGAGAGTTTTTCTCTCCATTAATAACCACCCCACTTTAAACCATTCTCTCTCCCCCTTTTTAGCCGTAATCCCATTAATCATGGATTTCTCTCTCCACCTTTTGAGCCTTAATCCCATTAATTATGTATATTCTCTCTCCAGTAAATATATTTTTTTCCCAAACCCTATTTTGAACTTCGAACCACTAATGCAGGCCTTCGAACCATTAATGTAGGACTTCGACCACTAATGTAGGACTTCGAACTACTAATGCAGGCATTCGAACCACTAATGCAAGCCTTCGAACCACTAATGTAGACCTTCGAACCACTAATGTCGGACTTTGAACCACTAATGTAGGCCTTCGAACCACTAATGCAAGCCTTCGAACCACTAATGTAGGACTTCGAACCACTAATATAGGACTTCGAACCACTAATGTAGGTCTTCGAACCACTAATGTAGGACTTTGAACCACTAATGGATGATTTCGAACCACTAATGTAGGACTTCGAACCACTAATAGAAGACTTCGAACCACTAATGTCGGACTTCGAACCACTAATATCAGACTTTGAACCACTAATGCAGGCCTTCGAACCACTAATGTAGGATTTCGAACCACTGATATAGGATTTTGAACCACTAATGTAGACTTTGAACCGATGACCTAACACTATAAAAACCATTAACGATCAACGATAAAATAAATAACTGAAAAATAAAATAAATTATGAGTTTAAAATTTAAATTTTCCTTAAAAAAGGGATATTTAATGATACTTATGCTAAAAAGAAGGAAGCTATTAAATGCTAGGTTTTTTAAAAAAGAGACATTTAATGATAATTATGCTAAAAAGGAGGAGATTATTAAATGCTGGGGTTTTTAGGTTTTGATAAATGTCAAAAATGTCCTTGGTGATTAATATTCATTAGATCAGAATCTTTGGGAATATATTCTAATTTAAAGGCCGAGATTTAAGTCCCTATTTAGGGACAACTTTATATATCCCCGGGGTATCCAATTCCGATCCAAAGAGTATGTTCATATATATTAGGATAAGTAAGAACATCTAATACATTAATTAAACTAGTTATTTGAAGAAGAGAGAAGGGCAAAAAATCCGTTGGAGGTTGAGGGGCGCGAAAACTATCCGTTACAAATAGTTATGAGTTGACGCGCTGATTATAAAATGACCCGCACTAATTGTGATGTTCCATGGTGCAGAACAATTTTGAAGCAAATTAAGTGAGATTGGGCTTGGAGGCAGGGCATCATCAAATCACATCTTTCGTATAAGTGATCTTGATTCATAACACATGAAAATGAAGATATATAAACTAAATCAATAACACATCATAAAATTTATCGAAAAAAATATATTCAAATCTTTCAAATCTCATATGCATTACTAGAC
>SOPF01023809.1:2317-29916 GCA_012979155.1 Hypericum perforatum | reverse complement strand
TTGAAAGACTAAAGATGAGTGACCTTTACCCAGTCCCAGATAAGCTCAATAATACTAAGACCGATGTGAAGGACCCTCTAAAAGAAATACTCCTACTCTCAGAGAGAGGAGGCCAGCCTATCTTTATCAGCAAACAACTTCCCCAGACTTCGAGAAAGACTTAGTCTCACTACTGACTGAGTACCAAGACTATTTTGCTTGGGACTATAACGAGATGCCAGGTCTTGATAGGACCTTCATAGAACACCAACTCTCGATAAATCCGGGTTATCAGCCTTATCAATAACCCATGAGGTGGATGATGCCTGAGGTAGTACAAAAGATAAAGCAAGAGGTGGATAGACTCTTAGGAGCTGGCTTTATCAAAAAGACTGCATACATCAAATGGCTCTCTAATATTGTTCTAGTCATCAAGAAGAATGGAAAGATTAGAGTATGCATCAACTTTAGAGACCTCAATACCGCAACACATAAGGATGAGTACTAGATGCCCATAGCAGACATGCTCATAGATGCCTCTGCCGGCTACAAAGTTCTAAGCTTAATGGATGACCATTTAGGCTACAACTAGATCTATCTTGCTCAAGAAGATATTCACAAGACAGCATTCCATTGCCTAGGCTCAATTGACATATTTGAATGGGTCATAATGCCATTCAGGTTGAAGAATACCAGAGCAACATACCAAAAGGGGATGTATCTTATATTTCCAAACTTCATAGGTCAATTTATGGAAGTGTACATAGATGACATTGTAGTTAAGTCACATAGCTACTATGAACACTTAGACTATTTAAAGTTATCATTCGAAAGGATTCAAAAGCATCAATTAAAGATGAACCCTTTAAAATGTGCTTTTGGCATCTCAGTAGGTAACTTCTTGGGGTTCCTTGTCCACAAGAAAGAAATCAAAAATAGACAAAAATAAATCAAGGCAATACAACAAGCACAACCTCCCCAATCTAAGAAAGAACTACACATTTCCTAAGACATATCAACTTCTTAAGGATGTCTATTTTGAATATCACAAGCCAAACTTAGTGTTTTTCTAACCTTCTTAGCTTAAAAGGGGGAGAGTTTATATGGGAAGACAAGCACCAACAAGCTTTTGATGAGCTTAAATAATACCTAACTACTCTCCCGGTAGTGACTCCACCTTTCCACAAGTGACCCTTATTATTATACATCTCGACCACTTATGACTCAATTGGGTGTCTCTTAGCCCAAGAGAATGTAGAAGGAAAAGAGCAAGTGATTTGTTTCCTAAGTCGATCGCTTGATGAGTGTCAAAAACACTCATTATTTGTGTATGTATTAGTGTTGGTTTATCATTGTTCTTTGTCGATCTAGTATGTTTTCATTGTCTAAATGTGTGTTATTATGCATAGTGTCTTTTTGTATGGTCTTTTGTTTTTCATTGTGTTTTCTTGTTTTTAGGAGCTTTATTGAGGACAAATGGAGGACACTTGATCAAATCTGCAAGGCATAGATAAAAAGGATCCTCCAAGGACAAGATGGTGCAATGCAGACACGTTTGGCGCACACCATAGAAGCAAAAATCATCCACAAATAGACGCCAGACCTGACCTCTTACGACTCAAATGATGATAACTTTTGTATCCAATGTCTAAAGGCGACAAATGAGGTGGCGTTGGAAAGAAGACATCCGGGGCTACAACTTTGTCTCTAATAAGTGTCTTCAAATTCGGAGTCTAAGAGGTCCAAATCGCAAGAATGTTAGATACCTTTGCAGCTGGCGACGAATTTCCCTCAACATGGCGTGCGCCAATGGCATATGGTGTGCGCCAACCCCTGACAGAGATAGAATTAGGCCAACCCACTTGCTCAATTAGATGGCAAATACTTGGGGGGCCTAGGCACTCAGGATTTAGCACTTTATGAAGATGGCAGACACTTGAGGAGTCATTATGAAGGAGTTGTTGAGACTTTTGATTAAAAATACATTATTTACTACTTTTACTATTTGGTTAGATTGTAATAAATAGCTTAAGGTTTAAAAGCTAGATCTCTCTCTCTTGGCCAAGTTTAGTGACAAAATGTGAACGTGGCCTTGGAGGCAAGGAGGCAGGAACGTGAAGGGAACTTGGAGGAAGCTTAGGCTTGATCTTCTTGAGCTTTCTCTATCCCTCGCTTTTAGGATTAATTGGCTGTGATAAAATCTTTGTGAAACACCTAGGTTAAAGCTTAATCTGGATTGGCCACCTAGATGATGAACTTAGTTAATTCTTGAGACCGAGAGGAAATAGGATTAACAAATGAATTAACTAGATGATTAGTTTCCTTGTGAGAGAGAGATCTTCCTTAGTAATTGATTATCTACTAAGTGATATGTATAATTGGTCCTTAACTAAATTTAGTTTGCTTTTGGGATCGAAAGAACATCTTGCCATTCTAAGCTTGGTTTAGGATCAATTTAGACCATTCTAGCACAAAAGTGTAGACTAGTTGCCTTGGACACACTCGGATCATAATATGCACTTACAAAATTCCCTGAATCGTTTGGCTATACACGTTGTCAAGAGGCACCATGCCCACTCTTTCCCCTTTTAACATGTTTAGATGTTATGTTTTGTTCGATCTGTCCTATATGTTGTCCTAGACCAGCTAGCTAACCGAAAGGATGTCTTAAAACTAGTTCCCTGTGGTTTGACACTCTACTTCACTATCATTGTAATAGGGATATGAAAATGCCCCTCGTCAATTGGCGATGTTGCCAGGGAACTAGGCTTTAGACATTTGAGTAGGGTAGCAAATTGGGATTAGGACATTTGCATTTTCATTATTTGTTGTTCTTTGTTATGTATGATTTTATCTTGTTCTTTGTGCATTTAATATGTTAACCCACTCCTCCAAATTCTTACACATTCTCTACTGCTGCTTCTGGTGCAAACATGGCGTACGCCACTCCTACCCAGCGCACGCCATTGTTCTTAAGACTTGAAGAATGGCATACGTCGTTAAGATGTGGCACGCACCAAGACAAACCTCTTCTCACTTAAACAATGATAACTTTTTCATCCAATGTCCAAATGAGATGAGGTTGTTAGCATTGGAAAGAAGACATCTGGGGCTACAACTTTGTCTCTAATAGGTATCTTCAGGTTTGGAGTCTAAGAAGTCTAAAGCACAAGAACAGTGGACACCATTGCAGCTGACGTACAAATCCATTCAATATGGTGCACGCCCAAAGCCTTTTGCGTATGCCAATAACATGCTAAACTAGCTAATCAATTGCTATCTCCTCCTCCTGAAGTTTAAACAGGGAGCTCCTCATCCTTTTTTCTTTTTTCTTTTTTTTTCTTGTTATAAGACATGTGATGTTTTGCAATTTTTAGTTTTTCTTCTTTAGTTATATGTGTAATTGCTTGTTTGTTCTTTGTTTGCTTGTGTGATATGTTTTTGTTTATTTGTTTGTTTTAGACACCTTGAGGACAATGTGTCATTCAAGTATGGGGGAGGGTTCTATTTAGTAATCTTCCTTTTTAGGTTGTTTAGTGTGTATATGATGTTTAGTTTGCTTAGGATGTTCTGTGTATAGGTTTAAACTTGGCATGAGTTTTTCAAAAATTTGTCCCCCTTAAAAAATTTTCAACTTGTGTTAAAAGATTGTCACTTTCTTAGTTAGGAAGTTAATTCGAGCATAAAGCCTAGGGATTGGTAGAAATCTCACACTCAGTTGTTTAGACTAGTGATTAGCTATGTAGATTAGACTAGAGAGTTGATGATTGAACCTTGTGGGTTTTTAGCTAAAGGAGGAGACATCCGTCTCAAATTTTTTCATGAGGTGCATACTTGTGTTAATTGATTGAGGTATTCTATTAGTACTTATCGTGGTCTTAGTTGTTGTGGAAGTTAGTGGGATGATAGGGGCATTTCTTTGACATTTGAGCCTAGAGCCTTAGAGAACAAATCCATGATTATCACTTGCTTTTAACCATTTGAGCCTAACCTTTTCTTGATCATTGACTAGGTAACCAATTTTGAGCCTTACATGACCAGTCTTCCTTACCTTTGACCATCATATCCGAGGAATAATAGGATGATTTGTATGGGTTTAGTTGGTAGCTTAGCGAATGTGGTTTGAGCAATTGGATTGTCAAAAATAAAGTGGCCAAAGAGCGAAGCTAAGGTTTTTCATAGAACATGCTAAATTTGTAAAGTTTGTGTGTAATGTTTGTGAATATTGTGTCATGTAAAAGAAAAAAAGAAAAAGAAGTAAAAAAGAAGTGATTATTGAATAATGCATGATTTCTTAGCAACACTTGAGCTTCGCGGTCATAGGACATTGGGTGAAATTTGGGTATGTGCTTGAAAGATACTTGGTGAGGATATTTAGAATAGGTGAGTGACGAGTTAGTTTGTGTAACATATCCTAGAATTGGGTAGTTTTACTACTATCCATACATTTTACCTCACATTTACCTTAGCCTCATTACAACCCAATGAAAAGTCTCCCCAATCATTAACAATCATTGCAACTTTTAGATAATGCTGAGTAGGACGTAGGATGCCTTAAGACATATTGACATGTATGCAAGTGATAGGAAGTTGAGCCCACTTATCAAATGAGTGAGATAAATTTCTTAATCATCGAGAGGTTAACCTTCTAGTGTCTAGTACATAGTATTTAACACTTGTTTAAACAATAGAGTGTTGAGGTGACTTCTGGTTCATAGTGCTTTGTGTTTAGAAATGATGACCTAACTAAGTTTGTGATGATCTTTTGATGTAAGCTGAAGTTTTTGAGGAAAGTCAAGTTGCAAATTAATCATGCCATGTCTTTTCCTCGTTATGTGTTTTTCTTTTATTGTGTGATGTTTAATTTGTTTATTTTCTACATGTTGAGTTTTGCTTGAGAACAAGCAATGATTCAAGTGTGGGAGTGTGATGAGTGTCAAAAATACTCATTATGTGTGTATGTCTTGTACATAGTATTTAACACTTGTTTAAACAATAGAGTGTTGAGGTGACTTCTGGTTCATAGTGCTTTGTGTTTAGAATTGATGACCTAACTAAGTTTGTGATGATCTTTTGATGTAAGCTGAAGTTTTTGAGGAAAGTCAAGTTGCAAATTAATCATGCCATGTCTTTTCCTCGTTATGTGTTTTTCTTTTATTGTGTGATGTTTGATTTGTTTGTTTTCTACATGTTGAGTTTTGCTTGAGGACAAGCAATAATTCAAGTGTGGGGGTGTGATGAGAGTCAAAAACACTCATTATTTGTGTATGTATTAATGTTGGTTTATCATTGTTCTTTGTCGATCTAGTATGTTTTCATTGTCTAAATATATGTTATCATGCATAATGTCTTTTTGTGTGGTCTTTTGTTTTTCATTGTGTTTTCTTGTTTTTAGGAGCTTTATTGAGGAGAAATGGAGGAAACTTGATCAAATCAGCAAGGCATAGACAAAACGGATCCTACAAGGACAAGATGGTGCAATGCAGACACGTTTGGCACACGCCATATATACTGGCGTACGCCATATATACTGGCGTACGCCATAGAAGCAAATATCATCCAGCAACAGATGCCAGACCTGACCTCTTATGACTCAAATGATGATAACTTTTGCATCCAATGTCTAAAAGAGACAAATGAGGTGGCGTTGGAAATAAGACATCCGGGGCTACAACCTTGTCTCTAATAGGCTTCTTCAAATTCGGAGTCTAAAAGATCCAAATCTCAAGAATGGTGGATACCTTTGCAGCTGACAATGAATTTCCCTCAACATGGCGTGTGCCAATGGCATATGGCGTGCGCCAACCCCTAACAGAGACAAAATGAGGCCAACCCACTTACTCAATTGGATGGCAAACACTTGGGGGGCCTAGGCCTCGGGATTTAGCACATTGTGAAGATGGTAGACACTTGAGGAGTCATTATGGAGGAGTTGTTGAGACTTTTGATTAAAAACACATTATTTACTACTTTTACTATTTGGTTGGATTGTAATAAATAGCTTAAGGTTGTAAAACTAGAACTCTCTCTTGTCCAAGTTTAGTGACAAAATATGAACGTGGCCTTGGAGGCTAGGAGGTAGGAACGTGAAGGGAGCTTGGAGGAGGCTTAGGCTTGATCTTCTTAAACTTTCTCTATCCCTCTCTTTTATGTTCATGTTTCACTTGCCTTGCTTTGTATATATTATGTTGTTTGTTATTATTGATTTGTGTGTTTAGTTGTTAAGTGGGTGTGATGCCTTGAAACCTTGTATGTAGCTACTGGTTTAGGGGATAAAAATGCTAAGGAATATATTCTAGTTAATGAGCTTAATGCTTAATCATGGAATCACCTAGATTATGATCACTATTAGTTCTAGCCTCTAACAATGGTTTAGGATTAATTGGCTATGATAAAATCTTTGTGAAACACCTAGGTTAAAGCTTAATCTGGATTGGCCACCTAGACGATGAACTTAGTTAATTCTTGGATCGAGAGGAGATAGGATTAACGGTGAATTAACTAGATGATTAGTTGCCTTGTGAGAGAGATATCTTCCTTGGTAATTGATTATAAACTGAGTGATATGTATAATTGGTCCTTAACTAAGTTTAGTTGGCTTCTGGGGTCGAAAGAACATCTTGCCAATTCTAAGCTTGGTTTAGGATCAATTTAGACCATTCTAGCACAAGAGTGTAGACTAGTTTCCTTGGACATACTCGGATCATAACACACACTTACCAAATTCCCTGAATCTTTTGGCTATATACGTTGTCAAGAGGCACCATGCCCACTCTTTTCCTTTTTAGCATGTTTAGATGTTATGTTTTGTTCAATCTGTCCTATATGTTATCCTAGACCAGCTAGCTAACTAAAAGGTTGGCTTAAAACTAGTTCCCTGCGGTTCGACACTCTACTTCACTATCATTGCAACGGGGATGTGAAAATGCCCCTCTTCATCGCTACTAGATTTTGAGATCAGATACTCATCTATTGAGAAGCTATGCTTAAGCTTGTTCTTTGCTTGTAGGAAACTTAGGTACTGCTTGTTGTCAACTAAGGTGAAAATAATTCCATAAGCCGATGTTATCAAGCACTGCTCTCAGAATCTATCATGAGGGGAAGACTAGGTAAATGGGCTCTAGTCCTAGTCAAGTTCAACCTCATCTTCGTACCTCAACGGGCTTTAAAAGGCCAAGCTTTGGCTGACTTCTTGGCTGATCACCCATGTTAAAGTACCTCAGCCGACACAATAGTAGACTTCAGGATGATAGTAAGGAAACCATTGTCCTTATAATTTGATGGATCAAGAAAGAAAAATTATGCAGGGGCTAGCTTTGTAATTAAATTTCTACATGGCATTAAGACGAAAGCCTCTTTCCTTCTCAACTTCCCTTGTACCAACAACTAAGCTAAATACGAGGTATTATTGCTTGGGTTACTCGCCTTGAAAGACCTAGGAGCAAAGAGTGTGTGGGTTTATTAAAGACTCCTTATTGGTGATTAACCAAGTCACACGAGAGTTCAAATGCAGATGTGATAGGTTTCAAGCCTACCAGGATGTAGCTTGCTTGTTATTGAGAGGTTTTCATCGAGTTCATAGTCTGCAATAACAACCTTGAGGCTAACAGGTTAGCACAACCAATTCCAGTTTTTATGTTTTGAGTAGGTTCACCTCTATCTGTGAAGGTACGAGCGACCTCGGTGCTCCATGAAGTATTAAATTTATTCAAAGAAAGTTAGAAGCTTGAGGTAGGAGAGATACAATTAGATAGAGACTAGTGGCAGGAGTACATTGACTACTTCAAGGACCCTACCTCTTGCTCTGATAGGTCATTCATAGCCAAGGCACTCTGCTTTGAATTCACCCAGCCTCTACTAAGGGACTCTGTTTCATATTAGCGGCCACTGACTACTTCACTAAGTGGGTAGAAGTAATTCTCATGAAGGTGGTCAATCAAGAGACCGTAATCCCATTTTTTAAAGAACAAATCATTCATAGATTCGGACTACCGGAGACCATCACCACTAATCAGACGACCATGTTCACAGGAGATGAAGTTCAGGCATTCGCAAAAGATATGGGATTTCAGATCATCCATTCTATGCCCTATTATGCTCAATGAAATGGCCAAGAAGAGGCCAAGTAAGGTCCTAAAAAAGGTGTATTAAGAAGTCAATGAAAAAACAACTTAGGACAAAGCACCTAGCCTTGTCTGAAGCTTTGTGAGCATTTTGTACCGCGAAGAAAGGGGATACAGGGACTTTTTCTTTTGTGCTGGCTTACAGACATGATGCTATAGTACCCTTTGAGCTTACGGTGACATCACTAAGAAAAGCTGAGCAAACACACTTATTTGGCTTAGATTATGATGTTGCCATGCTATTCGCTCTCCAAGATCTCCATGAGGAAAGACTTAGAGCTATAGACACCATCTTACAAAAGAAGAGAGTCATAGAGAAAGAGTACAACAAGAGAGTCCAGGAGAAGTATTTTGAAGAGGTGACTTAGTTTGGAAGGTCATACTACCTATAGGGTGAAAAGACCCTGAGTACGGAAAATAGTCCCCTAATTGGGAAGGATCTTATCAAGTGCACGATGTCCTTAGGAATAGGTCATATTGGTTAGCAGACATTAACAGAGAAGTGCATCAAGACCTATCAATGGACTATACCTCAAGTCATACATGGCCAGCAAGTGGGATGGGGTAGACGATAACTTATTTAAAGAGTATGCCCAAGAGCACAAATGACAAATATAATCAAGATCCAAATTAGACAAGATGTACAAAGATGGCTTAATCCATTGTAAAAAGACTGATTAACAATCTCTTAACCTAGCTGACCCCGGTTATAAGTTGTCGCATTTGGTTTAGGCTGATCTCGGCCTTTTTGTTCTAAGCCAGGCCAACTACGGCCCTAAGCTCACATTATATGGCTTGGCTAATCGTAGCCTTACCATCCATTAGTATGGCTGAATTTAACCTGAATGTCGCTACAAGTGGCTTGGCCAATCTCGGCCTTAATCATAATTTTGATCACTAACATATAGCTAATGAAAGAAAAACAAAGGAAACAAGTCATAAAGGAGTCTTAAGTCAAAGTCTACAATCAAAAGTGAAAGACTTGTCCTATGATCAAAAGGCCTGGCTAATATCTCAAGCATCAAGCTCACTCTAGAAATAAGCTATAGCCTCCTTCACAAAGACAAAAACCTCTTCCAAAGACTCCTTCTCACATGCATACGAGTCCTCAAGATCCTTGAGCTTGGCTTGTGAATAATGAACACTAGCAACAGACTTGGCATAAACGTCGACCTTATAATTCCCTAAGGCCTTGTTCAAGATCTTTCCTTTCTTCTTCTCTTCAGCTAGCATAGACTGTTCCTCAAGTCTTATAGTCTCAATATAGGCTAACTCCACCTGGAGTTATGCTTCTTCTACTTCGCAAGCTCGAATCTTTTTCTTCCTTGAATCTGTCTTTCCCTTGATAGAAGAAAGCTCGTCATAATGAAGTTTCATATTTTGCTCTGCTTTAGCCAAGGCCCTAGTGGCAGCACTAATGGTCTGAGCAAAGTCGGAGCGTGACTCAACATAATTCTGATGATGTTTGGACCTATACACAAGTAAGAGATAAGGGTACGAGGGTATATAAGTAGAAAGAGAAAACTTAACGAAAATCACCTATCAAGAAGACCAATAAAGTCCTGGCTTAATAGGGAAGTCAACTCCCTAATCCTCGTGGAAGAGATGCTCAAAGCGTGAGACTCAAAGAAAGTCACAGCCTTGCACACGATTGAGCATAACTCTTTTGTAGGATTAAAGTCCATAGCCTCAAGAGTGGCACCCATGAACTTAGTTAAGACATTGATATACTCCTAGACCGGAGCATATTCATCTATGAGAGACTGCGAGGTAGAGGAATAAGAAGTAGTAGTAACTTATCCTTTACCGGGACAACTGGCCAACAAGGTCTCGAAAGGGACCTGAACATAATGGTAGTTAGACAGCTCCAGTATTTAGATCAACAAGCAAAGAAGTCAGAAATGCATACCAGGTCAAACTCATCATCTGATGAATCTGCAAGAGCAGCTCCGTGAGCAACAGAAGTGGTGGAGGCTAAGCTAGACTTCCTAAAGACCGAAGTAGGGAGTATCATCTCAATGGTCTCTGAAGCCTTCTGGGAAGCCATTGTCTCAAGCAAACCTTTTACACTATGCACTCACTCTTCAGGATGAGAAGATAATACATGTCCATGCTCGGACTCAAAAGAAGACCCACCATTACCAAAAAGGTCCTACATGAAGCGACAAAAGTGTCAGTAGAGGCTAGTGAGTCAAAAAACTAGATGCTTAATAATAACCATCCTCATTCAAAGAAGAAGAGGAGTGAGCTGTGTCAAACTCTTGGTAGGCTAGCTCATCGGCTATGCCTGCTTAAAGATGAAAGCTTAGAAGATGGATTTCAACAGGTCAACGATACACCGGAGAAAGCTTCATACCTTTCAAGGAGGACTCAACACTGGGAGCGAATCTTGAGTCAGCATCTGCCTCAGGTCTGCCTTTCTCTGAAGAGGCAGGAACGATACAAACTAAAGCCCTTTGAGGCATTAACAGGCCTGACTAATCCCATTTGTGACTCAGTGTGGGTTTGGTCACTTTAGACTTCTTAGTGGCCTCAGTGTCTGTAGTCCCATCTAGGGGGAGACAAAATAGCATACTGAGCTCATCAGCATCTTTGGTCTAATACGGAAGCTCGGACAACCACAGGAGGAAGCAGCTCATAATACTTGACTGAATAGAGAATGGTGTTTACCCTCTGCACTCACTTAGCTAGGGGCCACTGGTAGAACTCGAACTTTTGGACCCCCTTAAACCTATGAAAAAGATAGAGAGGTGGAAAAGGGATACATTGCACAAGTCCAAACTACTGAGCCACAAAGTGAGGATGATAGGGCTCGATGATCACCTTTCCCTTAGTGCATCCTGATGAGTGTAAAAAATACTCATTATTTGTGTACATTTTAGTGTAGTTTTAGCTTTGTAAGTAATTTTTTATGTGTGTTTTCTTTGTATAAATCTTAGTTTTGTTCAAATCTTAGTTTTGTACATTTTGTTCTTTTGTTGTGTTTGTTCATTTTTCTTATGTTTTCTTGTGTTTTAGGAGCTTTATGGACAATGTTTGATGAATGCACGCCCAAGACCACAAATGCATGCGCAAGACCACGAGTGCACGAGCAAGACTACGATGTTGCGAGCAAAATGGTTTTGACAAACCAATCTAAGGAGGGCAAACAATATGAAGGAAAAGGAAGCCCATGAAGTTTTCTAACTCTGTTGAGCTTGCTCCACTCAAAAAGTCCGTGGCTTGCCATGGAGGGCGCCAAATCTTGCATGGAGGGTGCCATATGCCTACGCCAGCCCTGACCTCTTCCAACTTAAAAAATCATAACTTCCTCATACAAAGTCACATTGAGGCGCTGTTAGCAGCATTGCAAAGAAGATATCCATACCTATAATCTTTCCAAATATAATGTTTTAGTTCTGAGTTTAGTTCATCCAAATTGTTAAAATGGCTGATGTCATTGCAGCTGTAACAGTGATGACAAAGCATGACAAAGCCATGATGAAGCGTGACTAAAGCATGACTAAAGCATGAATGACATCAAACATGGAGGGCCCCAAGAAGGAGGTAAAGGATGCCATATAGCCACCTAAGGCATGGAAGGCTCCAAAAATGGAGTGGAGGGCGCCAAATAGATACCTAAGGCATGGAGGGCTCCAATGCAAGCATGGAGGGCGCCATGCATGACCTTGGCAGCCACTTAAGTCATGTATAAGTCAAATTAAGTGTCCAACACTTGGATATTTTCTTAACAACTAAGCTTAACTCATTGGGAAAAATTAGCAAAGGTGGAGACAAGGTTAAACTAGTTAGTAAGATAATAGATTAAGTTGTAATTAAATAATTTCCATTAGCAAAAGTTGTATTTAATTAAGTATAATGTAATAGGTAAGTCATTCCATGACTTAGGCAAGAGGAGGCAGCCAACTCCCAAAGAAACCCACGGAGACAAGGAAGAAAAGAAAAAAAGAGAGAGTGAGAGCAAAGGAGGAGGCTGTGAGCAAAAGAGAAGCAAATGAGAAGAAAGAAGAGAAAGAAAAGGAAGGAGGCAAAACCAAGCTTATGCTTGGGTTTGTAAACCTTTCTTAAACTCTTTTACTTCTTACTTTGCTTATGCTTGTCTTTGTAATATATATGTTTGTGTTTATGTAAATATGTGTGAGTAGTCTGTTGTGATATGATTCCTTGAAAGCTTAAGCATGCTAATGGTTTAGATTGGTGAAAATGATAAGGTTCGTGTACTTGTTAAAAAACTTAATGCTTAGTCTAATTTGGCCACCTAGAACTATGAAATTAATCAAGTCTTGATCTTCGAGAGGAGAAAGATTAGATCAAAAAATTAATTAGTTGATTCGTTGCCTTGTAAGATGAGGATTTTCTTGGTAATTGGTTGTCCTAAAGGGTGATACTTATAGTTGATGTTTAGCTAGGATTTTGCATCTTGATGATTGCGAGGGTACATCGAGTTCACTTGATCTTAGCTAAGTATTAACTTAGATAATTTAGTGCAAGAGCATAAATTAGTTGCCTTGAAACACTCGGACCATGACACGAACTTAAAAAACCCCACGAACCATTTTGTTTGTTTAAGTGATCTTTGGTATCATATCATTTTAGTTTAATTTGCTTGTCTTTGTATTTGTGTTGTTGTTGTTCTTGAGTTGTTATTTGGTGCTTGTTAGTGTGTTAGTTACCAAAACCAAACCATTCAATCCAAAGTCTTTAAGTTACTAAAATAACCATTCGCTTATTCCTCGTGGGATCGACAACCCTACTTCATAAAACTATATTGCGACGGTGGTTGGAGGCATTTCACGATGTCAAAAACCATTCTAATCAATTGGCGCTGTTGCCGAGGATTGAGTTTCGAAGCTAAAGCTTAGCTTACGAACTTGAGTTATGAACTTTTGTGACTAAAGAAAACTTCTTGCAAACTCGTCGAAAAATTTTCAGCTACTGCCACTCGCGGATTTTAATTTTTTGGCCACCTTAGATTCTGAATTTGTATAACTAGGCCATAATGGAATTAAAATTTTTAATATCTTCTTTCCAACGCCGCTGAGTTTGCTCATTTTTGACTTAAGACGAAAAAGTTATCGCATTTACAAAACACAAAGGTCAAGTCTTGCGAAAAACTTACCCGAAAATTCTTGCCAAGAAATTTAGGTTCGCATTTTATTTTTCCGAGGGTCAAAACTTCCGAATTTGTAACACTAAGCCACAGTGGGATTGAAATCTTTGATGTCTTCTTTTCAATGCCGCTGAGTTTGCATTTTTTGGACTTCGGACGAAGACGTTATCGCATTTTGAAGACACAAAGGTCATTTCTGACAATTCTTGCGATAAACTTGCTCGGAAAATTCTTGCCAGAAAAAGAAGCTCGCATTTTATTTTTCCAGAGGTCTTAGATTCCGAATTCGAACATACAATCAAAGTTGAATTGTAGTTTGGGAAGTCTTCATTCCATAGCCGCTGACCTCATCTATTTTGGAGTTCGGACGAAAAAGATATCAATTTTGGAAGTTACTTGCGCAAAACACAATTTTCGACGAGTCTTGCTGAAAAATAGAATACGATTAGCCTCGTATTTTCACTATTTGAATAAGTTAAGTCCAATCTGGGAAAAATTTTCTTAGACAAAATGGTAGCATTGAAAGTCTTCTTTCATTTGCCGCTAACCTTGTCTAAATAGGAGTTCGGACGAAAAAGTTATAAAATTTTTAAGTCGCATGCCCAAAACGCGCTCAACCACCAACTTTTCTTTGGAAAGAGAAGTGGATGTAGCAAACTTGGAAAGGACATTGCGACAAGAAAAATTGCGATAAGAGAGGCTAAATCAAGAAAAGGATGAATTCCTTTGGTTACCATTGGTACAATGGAATTCAAAGTTCATTTTTTGACGACGAAGTTGAGGACATACGTGAACTGGTGGAAGCAAATCAAAGGAAACTCAATCTCACCCAAGCTCAGCTTTGGACTTGTGAGTGGTGTGGATGTGAGGGACATGAGAAAAGTCAATGTGAAGAATACTGGTTCCCCACCCACCATGGAGCACCCTCAGATTATGAGAATTTTGAGCATTACAATGAGGGACAACATGACACCATTTGCCCTCCAATTGGAGTGGAAATCCTTATTCCTCATGGTGCAATGAAGAAGTTCAACCTCAAAGGTCCGATTCCCTTGAAGACAGATTAGACTCAATAGAAGCAAGAATGGATAAGATGTTTGAAAATGGTGATGATATACTCAATGAGTTTGAGAAATTGTGTACGTCAAGTCAAACTTTTGAGAGAGTGCAAGCTCACTCAGATGATATTTGCACTAGTGCACATACAAAAGATGCCATCTTCATTGAACCATCTGAGCTAATCTATCATTTAGGGGAAAACAATGAAGTGCAAGTGGAGGATGACAATAAGTAAATGGACTTGAAAGTTGAGGAACCTTCATACATTCCTGAACAATCATGCATCTATCCAACGTCATTCCTAGATGATTTATATAGTATAGAGAACAAGGGGCGTTTGCGGGATTTTGAAACAGAGGATTGGTACCAAAAAACCTCGACAAGCTTGTTTATTCATACCAACACACTTCCAAAAGAGGATGAAAAGAATGAGGAAAAGGAGGAAGAGAAAGAAGAGATTGGGATTGAAGAGAGCACTAAAAAAGAAGCTGACGAGCCTATTACTAGTGCTAATTTGTTTGTGCATAAATCTTGCTCAACCAAGGAGTTGGCAAATATTGAAGATTCGGAGGAAAAAGAAGAAGCCATACCTAAGGAAGAGTCTAGTGTCATCTGCCATAATATTCTACCTCGACTTCAAGATCCAAGAAGGTTTGCTAAACCTTTACTATTGGATATGGTAAGTGAAAGTAAAACACTCTACCAGAATGTTGAACAACCTCCCACTCTTGGTTGGGATTGGTTAAACTTGGATGAGATTTTGAAATCTCTCAATCCTATGACTAATATGAGTGCTATTGACCAGTTGGTTGATTGGCACATGACTGCATTTTTGCGATTGATGAGAGATAAGAAATTACTCTTATATGATTGTTGTGCTCAACAATTTATATTGGGTATTGACCTAGGTATGAAAAGTTAGAACACAATGGAGACTGTAGCAAAAATAGCACTCCTCACAAGTTGTGAATACCATGGTACTACATGGTGACTCAACTAGGTTTATAGCCAAAAGGGTCGCAAGGAGAGGTGGTTCATCATGGTATGCCATTAGTGAGTTGTGTGATTTATGAAAGCCAAAATTGCACTTATGACCCATCAGAATGGGGCAACTGGTTTTTAAGCTTTCCAGGAATGCAGCGTAAATAAAAGCAAAAAAAAATAGCGTAGATGATGAGTGTCAAAAACACTCATTACTCGTGTACATTTTAGTATAGGTTTAGTATTTTTATTAAGCTTTTAAGTGTGTTTTCTTTGTATAAATCTTGTAAATTTTATATTGTGTTCTTTTCACGTGATCTTATGTTTTTATTAAGTTTTTTTTTGTTTTTAGGAGCTTCATGGACAATATTTGACAAATGTACAAGCAAGACCACGAGTGCACGAGCAAGACCATGAGTGCACGAGCAAGACCACAAGGTTGCGAGCAAGTTGGTTTTGATAAACCAAGGCAAGGAAGGCAACCAAGATGAAGGAAAAAGAAGCCCATGGAGTTTTCTAACTCCATTTGGCTTGATCCACTCAAAAACATCCGTGGCTTGCCATGGAGGGCGCCAAAGATGCCATGGAGGGCGCCATATGCCTACGCCAGCCTTGATATCTTCTGACTTAAAAAATCATAACTTCCTCATATAAAGTCGGATAGAGGCACCATGAGCGGCATTTGAAAGAAGACATCCATACCTACATTATTGTCAAATATCTTGTTTTAATTCTGAGTTTAAGGTATCCAAATAATTAAAATTGCTGACATCATTGCAGGAGTAACATTGATGACAAAGCATGACAAAAGCAAGACGAAGTGTGACCTAAGCATGACCAAGGCATGACCAAAGCATGACCAAATGCATGAAATTACATGTGGAGGGCGCCAAGTATGCCATGGAGGGCGCCATTTAACAATTTTGTGCATGGAGGGCGCCAAAAATGGCATGGAGTGCGCCAATATGCCACATAGGGCATGGAGGGCACCAATGCAAGCATGGAGGGTGCCATGCATGACCTTGGCAGCCACTTAAGTCACGTATAAGCCAAGAATGGTGGCAAACATTGTGATATTTTCTTGCCAAGTTACATTAACTCATGTGAAAAATTTGGCAAAGGTGGAGACAAGGTTAAATTAGTTAGTAAGATATTAGATTAAGTTATAATTTTATATTTTCCATTAGCTAATTTTGTAGTTAGTTAATTAATTAGCTAAGGCAAGAGGTGGCAGCCAACTCTCCTAGGAAAGAAACGAACTAAAGAAAAAAAGAAGAGAGGAGAGGAGGCCGAGAGCAAATGAAGAAAAAGAAGAAAAAGAAGGAGAAGGAAGGAGGAGGAAAACTAGGCAAAAACCAAGCTTAGGCTTGGACTTGTAACACCTTACTAACCCTCTTTACTTCTTTATTTTTATGCTTTCTCCTTGTATATATAATATATATGTTTGTTTTTGTAAATATGTGTGAGTAGTTATATTTGTGGGTGTGATCAGTAGATTGTATTATAAAGCGTGTTAATTTGTTTGCGTTTTATTTGTGTGTGTTTGTTTAGATTTAATGTCTTTTGTTTATAAGTCTAGCATATCAGGGCCCACTCTATCTACATTTGACGTTCACCATGGAAAGTCAACAAGCCCATCTTGAAGAACACAGGCGTACAATGATCTGTAGCAGGCACACAACGAATTGACCAGGGAGCTCCTTTTTTCTTTATCTTTTATTTTATTTCCTTTATTGTAAATTTGTATTTATGTGATATATGTTGTTTGTTCATATTTGTTTTGTTGTTTGCTTGTTTTGAGATATGTTTTTTGTATCTTTGGTGATCCGGTACAGAAGTGTTCCAATTTGAGCTCTGCAGGGTTTGATCTCATTGCTGCTTCTTAACGTACTAGATCATCGAGATAAAACTGTCTCAAATTTGTTTCTTTTTGTAATTAGGTGTTTATTAATATCTTGGACACCTTGAGGACAATGTGTCATTCAAGTGTGGGGGAGAGTTCCCTTCAGGAATTTTCCTTATATGTTCAGTATGTTTATATATGAGTGTCTAGGTTTAGACTTGGTATAAATTTTTCAAAATTTGACCCCCTTCAAAAAATTTCAACTTGTGTTAGAATATTATCACCTTATTAGTTAGGAATTTAACTCGAGCACAAAGCTTAGGAATATGTAGAAACCTCACACTCAGTTATTTAGACTAGTGGTTTCACTATTTAAACTAGACTAGAATGTTAATGTGCGAACCTTGTGAGGTATTTTGAGCCGAAGGTGGAGACATGAGACATCCGTCTCCAATTCTTTTCATGAGGTGCATACTAAGTCAGTTGATTAGGGTATCCTACTATTACTTGTCATAATCTTTGTTGTTTGGAAGTTAGTGGGAAGACAGGGGCATTTCTTTCGCATTTGAGCCTAGAGCTTTAGAGACAAAATCTAATTATTTCCAATTGCTTTAAACCAATTTGAGCCTGGCCTTTTCTTGATGATGGACTAGGTAACCAACTTTTAGCCTAAATGACCGATCTTCCTTACCTTTAACCATCATATCCAAGGATTATAGGATGAGTTGTATAGGTTTAGTTGGTAGCTTCATGGAAATGGTTTAATTCGTGGAAATTATGGAAAATTGAGTGGCCAAGTGTTGAAGCCGAGTTTTTGTCTAGAACATGCTAAGTTATTTAGTTTGTTTATTTTTAAGAAAAAAAATGTGTTGTAAATATTGTGTTAGTAAAAAAAAAGAAAACAAAAGAAAAAAATGCAAATAGAAAGTGTAGAATAAAGCATAAATTCTTGGCATAGAATTGAGCTTTAAAGTCATAAAATAGTGGGAAAGTGGATGAGTGCTTAATTATTTTAAGTGAGGATGTCTAAAACAGACGAAAGACTAGTTGCTTTTGTAATACGTCCTCGGATTGGGTGGTTTAACCACTATCCAAACTTTTTACCTCACCTTTACCTTAAGCCCCATTACAACCCGATATAAAGACTCCCTGATCATTAACAACCATACAACTTTAGACATTGCTAAGTAGGAGATAGGATGCTTGAAAGATATTGACTAAGTATGCAAGTGATAGGAAGTTGCCTACTTACACATTGAGTGAATTAAACTTTCTATTCATTGAGAGGTTAATATTCTAGTGTCTTTTACATAGTGTTAACATCAGTTTAAATAATTAAGTGTTAGAGGTGTTTATCAATTCATTCGTTTTGTGATTAAGTTAATGAACTAGCTATGTAGGGATAGTCTTTTGACCAAACTGAATTTTTGAGGGGAGTCAATTAACGAATTTTTCATGTCAAGTTTTTCATTTTTGTGTGTTTTTCTTTTATTGTGATTTTTGTTTGTTTTTTTATTTCGTCTGTGTCCGCATTTAATTTTGCTTGGGGACAAGCAAAGATTCAAGTGTCAGGGTGTGATGAGTGTCAAAAACACTCATTATTTGTATACATTTTAGTGTAGTTTTAGCATTGTAAGTAATTGTTTAAGTGTGTTTTCTTTGTATAAATCTTAGTTTTGTACAAATTTTAGTTTTGTACATTTTGTTCTTTTGTCGTGTTTGTTCGTTTTTCTTATATTTCTTGTGTTTTAGGAGCTTTGTGGACAATGTTTGACGAATGGACGCCCAAGACCACAAATGCACGCGCAAGACCACGAGTGCACGAGCAAGACTTCGATGTTGCGAGCAAAATGGTTTTGATAAACCAATCTAAGGAGGGCAACCAATATGAAGGAAAAGCCTATGGAGTTTGCTAACTCCATTGGGCTTGCTCCACTCAAAAAGTCCGTGGCTTGCAATGGAGGGCGCCATACGCCTACGTTAGCCTTGACCTCTTCCGACTTAAAAAAATCATAACTTCCTTATATAAAGTTGGATTGAGGCGCCATCAGCAGTATTGGAAAGAAGACATCCATATCTACAATTTTGCCAAATATCATTTTTTAATTCTGAGTTTAGGTTATCCAAATTGTTAAAATGTCTGATGTCATTGCAGCTGTAACAGTGATGACAAAGCATGACAAAAGCATGATGAAGCATGACCAAAGCATGACAAAAGCATGACCAAAGAAATGACATCAAACATGGAGGGCGCCAAGAAGGAGTTGGAGGGCGCCATATAGCCACCTAAGGCATGGAGGGCTCCAAAAATGGAGTGGAGGGCGCCAAATAGCCACCTAAGGCATGAAGGGCTCCAATGCAAGTATGGAGGGCGCCATGCATGACCTTGGCAGCCACTTAAGTCATGTATAAGTCATATTAATTGGCCAACACTTGGATATTTCCTTAACAACTAAGCTTAACTCATTGGGAAAAATTAGCAAAGGTGGAGAGAAGGTTAAACTAGTTAGTAAGATATTAGATTAAGTTGTAATTAAATAATTTCCATTAGCAAAACTTGTATTTAATTAAGTATAATGTAATAGGTAAGTCATTCCATGACTTAGGCAAGAGGAGGCAGCCAACTTCCGAAGAAACCCACGGAGACAAGGAAGAAAAGAAAAACAGAGAGAGTGAGAGCAAAGGAGGAGGCCGTGAGCAAAAGAGAAGCAAACGAGAAGAAAGAAGAGAAAGAAAAGGAAGGAGGCAAAACCAAGCTTATGCTTGGACTTGTAAACCTTTCTTAAATTCTTTTACTTCTTACTTTGCTTATGCTTGTCTTTGTAATATATATGTTTGTATTTATGTAAATATGTGTGAGTAGTTTGTTGTGATATGATTCATTAAAAGCTTAAGCATGCTAATGGTTTAGATTGGTGAAAATGATAAGGTTCATGTACTTGTTAAAAAACTTAATCCTTACTCTAATCAAGTCTTGATCTTTGAGAGGAGAAAGATTAGATCAAAAAATTAATTAGTTGATATGTTGCCTTGTAAGATGAGGATTTTCTTGGTAATTGGTTGTCCTAAAGGATGATACTTATAGTTGATGTTTAGCTAGAATTTTGTGTCTTGATGATTGCAAGGGCACGTTGAGTTCACTTGATCTTAGCTAAGTATTAACTTAGACTAATTTAGTGCAAGAGGATAAATTAGTTACCTTGAAATACTCGGACCATGACATGAACTTAAAAAATCCCACGAACCATTTTGTTTGTTTAAGTGATCTTTGGATCATATCATTTTAGTTTAATTTGCTTGTCTTTGTATTTATGTTGTTGTTCTTGAGTTGTTATTTTGTGCTTGTTAGTGTGTTAGTTACCAAAACCAAACCATTCAATCCAAAGTCTTCAAGTTCCTAAAATATAGTAAGTAAGCCAAGTAAGGCGTTTGGTTAATCCTTGTGGGATCGACAACCCTACTTCATAAAACTATATTGCGATGGTGGTTGAAGGTGTTTCACGATGTCGAAACCCACTCTAATCACATCCACAAACTAAATCACGGGTGGTCAAAATGCTCCTCCAGGTAGAAGTGGTTGTCATCATAGCGTCGAATGATAGGAAACTTGGTTGAAACTCTTTCCTTATCAGGGATGACCACTAAATAGTGTCGAATTCTGTAGATACAGAGGAGGGAGAAGGATCTCTTGGTTGCAAGACATCTTTTTCTGGATCATAATAGTAGTCATTATCAAAAGCAAAGAAATAACCCCTTAAGGTGTTTTTAAGAGCTCAGACCTTCACTTTGCTATAGTAAAGGGCACCATAAAAAAGGGGACTCTAGAACTTTGGCTGAGCGTGTCAAGACTAGAAAACATGCTAAAGCCCAAAGTACAGCCATCCATAGAGGGCTAGAAGCATTGAAGACATTGTCCTCCCTCCACGAGAAAACATACCTAGTCATGTGCTGGTAGAGATAGAAAAGTAGGAACTCTCCCATCGCTAGTTCTGCTCATTAAGAGATAGAGTAACCCAAATTCTCCCAATCTAAAGACACCTTTTTCCTACTAAGACACATGATATAACAAGACAACCAGAGCTGAAGGATGCCCATGTGCTCGTTAAGAGATGTGGGTGCTTTGGCCAGCTTCCTATATGCGTCCATATACTTGGGGTACATCTTGGCGATGCCTATTGTAAACTTGGTAACTTAGGGATCTTTGAGGTCCTTATCAGACTTGCCCAAGCTATCTAGAGTGATGGTACGACCGTGAGGGCAGAGATTATATAAGGTAGCCAGGTCGTACAAGCTTATGATCTCCACACCTATAAGGCACAAAAGGCAATACTTAGCTTTTGGAGGTCTGAGTAGGCGGAGGCCATATGCAGAGGATAGGGTATGCAAAGGCTTACCAGAATGAAAGAGGAAGGTGTTGGTGCTAGGACACCAATACTGAAAGAGTTCTGCGAGCAGTAGAAAGAGAGGTTTGAAATCACAAGTAGAGAAATTGATAAGTGAGGTGATGCCAATATCAGACCAAGCTATCCCATGTAGCTTTACCAACTGACTATACAAATGGTTATAGGCACTAGATTAGGTAGGACACTGATACTTGTCTTTGACCCAGTCACTAAGGTCTATCCCCATGCCTTGGAAGAGTGGAGCTTCCCTCAGATGGATGGCAAGAAGACCTTTGTTAGCTAGGTGTGTGAGTTCTTGGACTATAAGACTGAGGGTAAAGCTCTCTTGCCTTGTAGGAGACCCTGGGGTGTTGTTACTATCTCTTAGACATGCATCATACAAGAGGGTAGTATTGACAGCCTCTCCATACTCCTCCTCTACAGAGTAGACCTTAATTATGAAGTCCTCTATCATAACCTAAAACACCTAGAAGAAGGTAAGAAATGGGTCATGTAGGCCTAGTGAATTTAGTCTTCACAAGGCTAGGCAATAACTCCACAAGAACATAGGACAAATAGAGCGAACCAAAGAGCCAAACCACCATGGCTCTCGGTTTCACTCAACAAATCCGACCCCTACTTAAGGGAGGAAGGTTTCGACCAAATGATCTTGGAGGAGGGTTAGCGTGCTCACTTAATCAAAGACTCTCACACGAGCTACTAAGCCAAAGTCGCTTATTAATGAGTGTGAAAAATACTCATTATTCGTATCCTTTTAGTAGGTTGTTCTTAGTGTTTTAGGTTAATTTATTTGCATTTTGATCGTCAAATTATTAGTTTTTGTTCACTGTGTATTTTTGTAGAGTTTATCATTTTTCATTGAGTTTGCTTATTTTTAGGAGCATATTTGAGGAGAAGTGGAGGACGATCAAGCAAACACGTGAAGGCAAGGATAAGAGGGAAGTCGCGAAGCCAAGGAGTGCAAAGCATAGGTAGATGGTGCATGCCAAGGGACATGGTGTACACCAAGGACCCGTTACTCGAACAACTATGCACGTAGACAACCTGGCGCACTTAAAGAAGGAAAAAATGCAAAGGCTGGTGCATACCAAGTGAAGCTAGAGCACGCCAGGGAAGCCTGACAAAAATGCAAGTGGCTGAGTGCTGGACTAATAAATAGGGAAAAAGCAAGTCGGCCTAATGGTTGTGAGGAGGAAGAGAAACAAAAATGGCTGACTTCTTAGATATTTTGGGAAGATATTTAGCTTAGCATATTTTAGTTAAGATATTTTGTCGACTATTTGAGTATTTGGCTTAGTATAAAGACTATTTTTGTTTCTAAGTCTAGTGTGTGAAAATAGAAAAGTAAGATATTTTAGCTTAGCATATTTTAGTTAAGATATTTTGTTAACTATTTGAGTATTTGGCTTAGTATAAAGACTAGTTTCAAGGTTCTTTCTCTCTGCTTGTACGTAGGGAAGAAGCTTCAAGAACATCTATAAGCCTTTCTCACTTAAAATCTTTCCTTTGTTCAATTTAAGTGAAGTATGTTCTTGTATATGCATATGTTCTTCAATATGTTTATGTATGAGTAGTGGTTTCTTGTATACACATATGTTCTTCAATATGTTTATGTGTTCTTACTAACATGCTTCATACCATGCTTATACTTGATTGATCATCAAGCCTTTGTGCTTAGTCAAAACTTGAGACCGAAAGGAGATAGAATTGATGGAAAGGTTAGTTTGATGATTGATACTCTTTCTAGGAGAGAAATCTTTCTTGGTGACCTACCTATTGTCCTTTGAGTGATATACATAGTTGGTGTTTAACTGAGTTTATATGGCTTTTGGGGGCGAAAGCACATCTTGCCATTATAAGCTTAGTTAAGGATCGATTTAGATCAATCTAGTGTGAAAGTGTAGGTTGGTTGTCTTAGAAATACTTGGACCACCTCACATGGTAAATAAACTCCCTGAATCTTATGGTTACGTTGCTGGTTTTGGTGCTTAACTCACTTTTGTCTTTTAAGTTGTTTAAAATCTGTTTTGAAAGCAAACCTTCCAAGTGTTAATTCTTTTGATCTTTAATTTAGTACTTTAGACTTTAGATCGCGTGTGTAAACAACCAAACTTCATAATCTGATCTTAAATAAGTAAGTAAACTATAGATACGGCTAAAAATCAGTCTCTGTGGGACAACAATCCCGTACTTACTCATTGTTATAATCTGCTACAAGTCTGCTGATAACTTGGTGCACGCCAGCTACCTTGGCACACGCTAGGTCTGTTTGTTTAAGAGCTTTTCGCTCACACCTGGTGCAATTGGTGCGTGCTAGAGCTTAAGTTAGTCGAAGGTTGGCACACGTCGACCATGTCTGGTGCACGCCAGACAGGCCGAACAAATGGCCGATCATCTAGTATTCAGCAGAATTAAGGTAGAACCAAAAAACCACAACCACTTATAAGTGGGGTAGCAAAAAGAGCTAACTTACCCATTTTAAGGTTGAAAAATCTAGGCTTAAGAAGAGGTGTGATATGACTCTCATCCGAGTTAGGCTTAGGAGGTTAGCTTACTTATAACACCTTCAAGCATGAGCACAATTTACTCTCACTCATCAAAGGCCAAAAAGTTAGCCAGGCTACTCAATTTCAAGCTAAAAAGAGGGTACATGCAACACTTGACAGGCAACCACTAAAAAGCAATACATACCTTCTAGAAGCAAGAACACAATTCAACCTCACTCATTAAAAGCCAAAAAATCAACAAGTCTGCTCAATTCCAAGCTAAAAGAGAAGGTACATGCATTTCATCAAATACTTGGTGGGCAACCACTAAAACACAACAAGCAAGGCATACCTTCCTAGAACAAAGACCCAAGTCTATGAAGGAAGCAAGGAGGGCAAACACTAACTAACAAAAGAACCCAAGGAAGAGGGGAGTTCGAACCCCAAATAAGAAAGATGAAAGAAGGAGTTCGAGCTCCAAGGAAAGCTTGGCCTTGGCTCATGACTCACAGAGGAGCAGAATAAAAACACCCTTTCGAGGGTTTAATCAGCTATTTATCCTCCTTGGAGTGACCATTTTATATATTTGTCTTTCTAAGAATGACTTGTCCGATGATATTTACCCTTAGAGGAGTGAGTAATCTGACACTTTGCCCTCCAATGAGTAAGTATATGTGCATGGCTAAAGAGGGGAGTAGTGATTTACTAAAGCACTTTACCTATGGAGATTGACTAAAATGACATCTACCCTCTAAAAGGGGAGTTAATTTCCCTTGTCTAAGTAGGGGAAAGAGTGACTTCTCAAAGCACTTTGCCTATCAAGAGTGATCACTCCAATATTTTCCCCTCCAAGAGGTATTTATGCGCATGCTTTTCCTTATCTAAGGAAAGGAGTGGTGAATGTTAAAAGTACTTTACGTGCCAAGGGCACTTAAATTGATATTTACTCCCTAAAAAGGAGTTCAACCCCTCGGTGTGCGAAGGCTTTTAAGCTGGTTTTAGCCTCTCAATAGGCAAAGCATCTTCAACCTCGATAAAGTATGGTCCATAGACTCGTCAAACAAGGTAAATTCGACCTCTCAATAAGACAAAATGCCAAAAGGCAAAGGGTGTCAACACCTTGCCTAGCGACACCTAGAGGCTCCGAAAGGTGAAGAATGTCAACACCTTACCTAGCAACACCTAGAGGCTTTGAAAGGTGAAGGGTGTCAACACCTTGCCTAATGGAACCTAGAGGATCCAAAAGGAAAAGGGTGTCAACATCTTGCCTAGTGACACCTAGAGGTTCCAAATGGTGAAGGGTGTCATGGCCTTTGCCTAGCGACACCTAAAGGTTCCAAAAGGCAAAGGGTGTCAACACCTTGCCTAGCGACACCTAGAGGCTCTGAAAGGCAAATGGTGTCAACACCTTGCCTAGCGATACTTATGAAAATACCTCGTTACTTGAGAATCCTGAATTGTTGAGTACAATCCAAAGCAAAGAATAAAAACTACAACTAGAGAACTAAAATGAGGTCTAACGAATCTTGAATAAAAGCTGTCCAAAACTGAATTTAACCTAAGGCTTAAGATATATATATATATAGCCAAGTCAAAATACTTAAATAAGAGTCTATGGTTATAACTAAATAGGATATCTAAGAATAACTAATCTGGTGATGGCTAGTGACTGTTGGAAGAGTAACGCCAATTAGGTCCTAGAGCTCCTGCATCTTTCTAGTGACCGCACGCAGAGTAACGATCACCATATCCATTATCAAGTTTTTTTGTGATCCTACTTCTTGACTCAACATGATAAAACAGGCTAAAGAATAACAAAATACAATATAAACATACACAAAACATGACTAAACATCTATCCAAATATGACTAATTGGATATGTGTTAACACACACATCACACCCTCACACTTACTTTCTTGCTTGTCCTCAAGGAAGGCATATCAGAAGAACTAACTAGATAGTGCCTTCTAAGTTTAAATCCTTGTCACAAGACTACCCCACAATCACGTAGATCACACACCCAAGCATAATGAATAAGAACCACATAGAAATCTTACCCTTAATCATTTAGCCCAGCATTCACAACAAGTATTCCAAACTAAAAGGTTGACAACTCATAAGGTTAGATTGATATATGCTCATATGTATATGGTAGTCAACATGACCCAATAGATGACAAGATAAGGATAGAAAGGAGATTGTATTCCACCAATCAGAGTCAATGATAGTAGCTACTATAGCAAAAAAAGAGAAAATCAGGTTCATCGTCACCATGATTGCCTTCAGATCTGCGTCTAATAAGGAAGCTACCTCTGAAAGAGAAGCAGCTGGTACTCGAGTAGAGTTGAATTTGATGATGAGGCCAAAAGTATTCTTAGCAACTGAGATAGTCCTAGAGAGAGGAGACCTTAGTCCATGATGTGTTACAATTGAACTTTGTAGTTCCACTTGTAGTGGTTCCACAAAGTTGACTAATCCAAAATTGTTGCAGGCTCACTAGTATGGATGTTACTGATCTACAAAATTCTGAATATAAGTTAGTGGCCACTAGAAGAGTGGAAGCAGGAATAGGAAGAATCCTTTTGAACATAAATTTATTTCTAGAATTCTAAATATTCTAACACAAATATATAGTCAAAGAAACCAAATTGGTGTTAGGACCATCAGAAAGCTTAATCACTTCCAACCAGTGACCAAAAGAAACATGCATATAAGAGCTAACACTATGACCAAAGGAGTTGTTAAACCAAGTTGTCCTAACATGATTACAGTCAAACAACATATAGTAGATAGATTCATACTCATAATCACATAAAGAGCATTCTCAAGAGGGAAAGAGATACCTCATGAATAGGTTATTAGCAACATGCAGATTTTTTTTGCATCTCTTTAGATAAGGTTCTAATTTTTTTTTGTGCACATCAAATTTCCAAATCTTAACCTAAATGCAAAGATAAAAAAGAGAGATACTAGGTGTAGGGATATCAGCCAAATCATAATTCTTAATTTATTTTTTAGAGAGTGATAGCATTTTTTATAGTGTACACCTTAGAGTTTTTATGTTTCCAAATATTTTTATCAAGAGAAATAGGGAATCCAAAGTTTAGGCTTACAATAGCTTGTTTTTCATCCTTAGAGAAAAAATGCTGAATAAAATCTCACTTCTAACTACGAGTATCAAAAGAAATGAGATTAAAGGCACTCTTCAGATTAGTGATTACAGGAAGCATAGTGAATTTTAGTAGAAGGGAGAGAAGAGAGCCAAGGATCACACCAAATAGAAGTATATTTTCTAGCGCCAATCCTAGACAACATACTCTCTAAAAGGGCAACCTTTTTTCCCCAAATGTTAGACCAGATTCTAGAAGATTTACTCCCTTTCACAACAATCACAAAGTAGAAGCTAGGGAAGTAGATTTTTTTAGAATTCATAAGCAGTGAAAAGATTAATTAAATAAGAGTCTTTAAGCCTACTTAGCAAGTAGAGCAACATTGAACAATCTAAAATCTTTAAAACCATCACCATCAAATTTTTTTATCAGAGAGTATATCCCAGCTAACCCAAAGAATTTTTCCTACATCAATACCTCCAACTCCATAAAAAAACTTGGTA
>SOPF01023808.1:50142-62721 GCA_012979155.1 Hypericum perforatum | reverse complement strand
CCATAGAATAATTGCCCCTGGATAAAGTATGTTCAATTTGGCTACCTGTGTCATCTGACTTTTAGATGTGAAGTAAGATTGAGTGTTTGACTGGCTTATGTTCTTGAATCGACCATAAGTGCCTCTGCTGTTTCATAGCTAGGTCCTGGTTTTTCCATAGAACAATTGCCCCTAGATAAACTATGTTCAATTCGGCTACATTAGGTGTGAAGTAAGATTGAGTCTCCCGTGCAAGATATAGTTTGAGTTCTTCTGTCTAGCTGATAGATCTTCACAGCTTTCCATGACCTTATAGATCCTGTATTCTAACAATGCACTTATTTTCTTGTTCTGTTATGCCAAATAATTTTGATTATGTATTTCCATGATGAACTGAAGTTAACTAGTTTGTTGAAGTTTAATAAGCTACCTTCATCCAGTCCATTTCTGTTACTAATTTCTGTATCCAAACTGCTATCTACAGATATGGTACATTTGCCACTGGAGGATGTGACGGCTTTGTCAATGTTTGGGACGGGAACAACAAAAAGAGGCTTTATCAGGTATGCCTCCGGACCAAATACATGCAGATTAGGTATTCATGCATCCCTTGACATCTTGCTGATTCTGGTGTTGTAGTACTCAAAGTATGCTTCCAGCATATCTGCACTTTCGTTCAGCCGAGATGGCCGTCTGTTGGCTGTTGCATCAAGTTACACTTACGAAGAGGGCGAAAAACCGTAAGAACTTCTACTGTCTCCCAATATCTTTCCCTCTCATGTGTGCTGAACTGCTAATAATACTATGTGTTGCTTGTTTTCCAGCCACGAACCGGATGCTATCTTCGTACGCAGCGTCAATGAAGTCGAAGTCAAGCCAAAACCGAAAGTTTACCCAACCCCTCCTGCATAAGGACTGGAATAATGCTGCGCTTGCCTGTTTAACAGGCGTCTAATTCACTTGCGTCATCCGTGTCTTGTTCATTTCTCATGAAGCTGTACCCAGACATAACAGTAGTTTGAGTTTTAATGTTCGTAGATAATGTTGCCCTGTTTACTCTGCCTCGGCGTTTTTGTTGCTATGTATTTTCTCCATAGTTTTCAATCCTGTTTTAGAGTTTTTAATACCGTGTCAGAGTTTATGACGGTTTTTGCCTGAAATTTGGTTCTATCGGTATTACTGGTTGAACCGGTGGTCGAACAAGAAAAAAATGACATAGTTCACCAGATATATACATATAAAAAACTAATAACATCAAAGTTCATTCCAAAAACATGACATAATTTCTATATATATACATATAGAATTTAAAGTTTAAGATATATAAGTTTATGGTTAGGGTTAAAATTAGGTTTATGTTTAAGGGTTTAAGATTAGAAGTTCATATTACGTCACTATTCAAACTAAAATTATGATATTCTAACCAAAATTATATTAAGTCACTGTTCAAATCAAAATTATATTATTCCAAAAAAAATTACTTAAATAAATGTGTACATCAATTTTTTCAATTACATAATAACATCAAAAAATTATATAATTTATCTCAAATTACATAATTCAAACAACATAAATGGTACCAATAATATTTTTTAAAGTTTTTCAGCAATATTTTTATAAACAATTATTATAAAATTATAAAAAAAAATAAAATATATAAAATGTCAATACGAATGAAATGGAATAATTTTCTAACATTAGATTAAATGTTTCTTAATATTTTTCAATAAATTAAATTATTCTTTAATATTCGTAGTTTACATATTAAATATATTTATTCATAATAGGTAATCAATAAGTTGTTGAGATAAAATGGTAAAATTCTCTCTCTACCCTGGTTTGATTCCCACCTCCACCATTTCGAAAATTTTCAAAAAACATTAAATGCGGACAAACTTAGGTCTTTTTGGTCCTACCAGAAATTTTTGGTACGACCATACCTTCGTATTGGCCGGTTGGACCAAAACCCGAGCGTACTTATATTCATCTACTATATTTATTCCGAAATGCAATCCAACCGGTCGGACTGCCAGTAAGACCAGAAAATTAAAAATAATGATTTTCTCCCATCAAACAGGAATATTGCAAAAGGAGAAAACTCATCAAATAGATTATTGAAAATCCACTAGTGAAAAAGTGTTTTAAAAACCTAATAAAATAGAAAACAATTTTGAGACGAGAGGTAGATTTTGCATATTTTACAAATCCGAGTAAAATTGGAAAAGGAAACCAAAAGAGGGTCCAAGAGGGCTCTGGATTTGGTGCTGCACGCGTATTTGGCCCAGCACGGTGCTGGGCCTTTTCCGGGCCACGAGATTAGTTAGGAAAAACTTAAAAAATGATCCAATGGCCTGGATTACCTGATGGAGTATTGGGGGCATTATGGTCATTGTGACTAAAAACAAGGAAAAAACAAAAAATGTGCGTGCGGTTACAGAGGAGAAGCGTTTAAGAAAAGTAGTGGAATAGAGAGAGAGAGAGATCCTTTTTAGAAAGAGAGAGTGGAGAACGGAGAAGACGATCGAAACGAAGCGAACGTGGAGAACGGAGAAGATGACCGGAACGGAGAACAAAGTACATTCTAAAGGTAAGTTTCATCTACCGCTCACTTAGTTAGGTGTTAGAGGTTCTATTTGGGGTTTAGTGCGGAGTCTTCGTTAAAAAACATGGATAATCGCAGACATTATAAATCTAAGCTTCATAGCTTAATGCTAGGTTAACTCGCAAATATTACGCCGTGTTGATGTTTTGTTTATTTAGCCGTCGTTAACTGCTTTCCTGTAGGTCTGGTTAGGTTTTTGTCGTCAGTTACATCTGAGCGATTTTCTTTTCTATTTATGAGCCATTAATTCTTTTTTGTTTTTGAGTGTTTGATGTTCTTGATTCATTGGTTTGGTGTTTTTGTTTTCGGTGATTCGATGGTTTTCGTTATTGTGATTCGATGGTGTAGATGATGAGATTCGATGGTTTGATGTGATTCGACGGTTTCGCATGTTGTGATTATTCGATGGTTGATGTTCTATTATTCGATGGTTGATGTTTTGTTATTCGATGGTTAATGTTCTGTTATTCGATGGTTGATGTTCTGCAATTCGATGGTTGATGTTCTGTAATTCGATGTTTTGGTATGTGTAATTACTATGATATGAATTGAATGGTTTGATGTTCTATTATTGAATAATTTGAATATAACAGTGTGTTTATTCATGTTTTTATGTTGTAGATGGCGTACACATCTTCAACGAGGCCAAATTTACTAAAGGAAGTAAATTGCCTCCTTTTCGGAGTGAAATGTATTGAAGGGACCAAGGAACGGGCAAAGTTGGTGAAGGATGCTAGTTTTAGCTACCTTTTACAAGTCGTGGAGGAGGATATACGTCCTTCGGAGTTGGAAGATTTTTTTCTTGATTGTCAGGGAGATGATGATCTGATGATGATGACTCCAGATTTTGTGGAGCACTTATATATCATCCCTGTTAGAGAAGATGAGATCGAGTTAAAGGGAGAACGGAGCAAAGTGTGTGATAAATTTTTCTTGAGGTACGATGTGAATATGTCTAAGCGGTCTTCCATCGACCTCAAAGATGTGAAGGAGGTGCTGTTCAGTCAGAGGGGAGTAGTGCTGGAGAAATACTGGGCACAGTTTTACATCCTTTATGGATTAGGTGTGTTGCTGGCCCCACAAGTGAAACACGTTGTCACTGCTAGGTTTTACAATTTTATGAACCCGCTCGGCAATGCTATGAGATACAATTAGTGCAAGTACGTGGCAGATAAGGCAAACGATGGGTTTGTGCACGCTGTAACCAGCTCTGCATCAATCATCAAGTTGTCCGAGAATATGAACCTGATGGTTCAGTACCGGCAGAGTCTTGGGAATGAGCGAGCTGAAGAGTTTGAAGAAGTGCAGCCAGCTGAGCGAGGTGAGTGAGCTGAGCGAGTGGAGCCATCCCATCGACCTATGAATGACCTTCGTAAATTGGAGGAACTATCAACTGTTGAGGTTATTAGTTATATATGTTTTTCATTTAAACACTTATATATATATTAGCTGTATTTGATCTTAATTCGTGTGTTCTTGACAATTACAACAACAATTAATTGGGATTGAATATAGCTTAGATACGTTGACATATCATAAGGTAGCCATCAAGAAGTTTCTTGCTGAAAGGGAGAGGATGGAAGAGAGAGTAGAAGTGGTTGGGGATGTCGAAGAACACGATTCGGAAGACCGTGGTGCAGGAGAGCCTAGTGATGAGACACAAAAGGTAATAACTGATCTGACCATTCAATAACAGCATGCAAAACCATCGAATCATAGCTGTCCCACCATTGAATAATAGAAAGACATGCCATTGAATGCTAAATAGATCAAACATGTGTTCTGACCAAATTTGGCTATGTTTTTTGTGATTGTAAACAGGAAGCCCCTGCCAAAAATGCCCAGACACAATCAATCGACCCCATGGATAGTTAGGCTATCCCAGAGGAGGATGCTGATGGACAATCAGAGGAGTCCATGCACGATGCAGAAGAACGTATTTTAGGAGAGCCTGCTGATGACACACATAAGGTAATAACTGATCTCACTATTAAATAACAGCATGCAAAACCATCGAATCATAGCTCCCCCACCATTGAATAACATAAAGGCAAACCATTGAATCCGAAATATTCCAAAACATGTGTTTGACCAAATTTGCCTTTGTGATTGTAAACAGGAAGCTCCGCACAAAGAATTAGTCGACCCCATGGATAGTCAGTCAATCCCGATATCCAACGATATGAGCAAGGTATGATTTAATCCATAAACTAACCATTCAATAACAACAGGCTATACCATCGAATAATAGCTGCCCCACCATTGAATAACATAAAGAAAAATGATTGAATCCTAAATATCTCAAGTTATTAACAGGCTGCCCCTGCGGATGTGGAAGCTCCGCACACAGAATCTATTGAGCCTACCCCCGATGATGCTATCTTCGGCTTCACGGATGTTTTAGGTATTGGGAAAGATGCTAACCGGATGGCGGACTTAGCTCATGGCATCACGGAAGATGTTATACAGATAGAAGAGTTGGACACGAGCAAGGTATGGTTCTATTACTAAACTTGAAACTCATTCTAGTAATGTATATTAGCAGAATGCAAAATAATTAAGACTCGTGTCTCTGACCAACATTTGCTGTGTTTTTGGTGAATATAAATAGGCTGTCGAGGTTGAGAAATCAGTAGATGAGGAGGTTCTAGTGCCACCGGTCCCTCCCGAATTGGCAGAAGAACAACCAATTCGTTCTAAGGCGGTTGCAGCTGAATGACAACTTGTCGTGGGCAAGCGTCCCCACGTTCCAAATTCAAGGTTTGGTCCTCCATATACTGGAGATAGGAAAAGGTACCAGAGGAAAAAGCGTAAAGGTATTGCTGTAGCGGCAGATGAGTTAGTAGCTGAGTTGTCGACTATTGAAGTTGAAGAAATAAAAACGAAGCAGGTTGGAGTGGAGAAGTCTAACCATTACAAAACAACACTTCAAGCCCAAATCAGTCTTCCAACAGCACTTGGAGAAGCTAAGATAGCTTACTGGAAGATAATGGATTCCCAACCAATTAAAGATATAATGTGGGAGTATGCTACTCAGGAGCCTTCTGATGCGCAAGCGTAAGCTTCAGTTTATCTTGTATTTGATGGTCTGCTATTTTTGTATTCGATGGTGTGTTGTATAATCTGCTGTGTTCTTTGTCCAGGGGAGAGATTTTTGGTTGGGAGAAGGATATGCTTCTTGTGCAAAATGATATGGCATCCCTTGGACTACGAAAATGGCTATTAGTGAATGCTTTTCAGATGTCTACTGGAAGAGCTTGGTTTGAAGGGTTTGCATGTGATTTTTCCGCTATCGTTTGCTGTGAGTATCTCTTATTATTCGATGGTGTGTTCTATTTTTATTTGTTTTTCGATGGTCTGCTGTTTGTATTCGATGGTGTGTTATTCTTGTTTTTGATGGTCTATAAGTTATGATTGAATGGTTTACTAAGTGCATTCAATGGTTTGATTCAATGGCAGGATAAGTGGTTGAAATCCTTCCACCCAAGAATTGATGATATGTCTGTTGGCCAGAAATGCTCGATTTGTGAAGAAATTAGCAAATTTCTTGACGAACTGCCTTTCATTAAATCGAAATCAGATTTAGCAAGAATAGGATATGTAAGTTTTTCTATAAAAATCGGTTTACATAATACATGAAACAATTTAATGTTGAGCTTATAAACCATTAATTACTAATCCTTTATTGTTTCGATAGTTGTGCAGTGGTTCTTCTTCCCTTGGTTGTCCAACGATCACTACCGTGTGTTTGTAGTGGATTGTCTCAAGAAAACTTGTTCTTTGTTGGACAGCCAAACCGTGAAGAAGGAGGAGGAGTTTGTGCTACTGAACGAGGGATTGAAGTTGGCAGAATACCTTTCCTACTACCTTAACAACATTGCAAAGGTAGAGGTCGACCTGAGAAGCTACGTATATAATGTATTGGACAAGGTGCCAAAGTAGAGCAATAATATTAACTATGGAGTTTATGTGGCATTGTTTTGTGAATGCTACCGGAGAGAATGGCAAGAGGGTATCATAGACCCAACATATTTTATCAATTGGAAGTTGGAACCAATTATAATGGATGCAAGGATAAGTATGTTTGATAGATTGGTGCTGCGTGAAGACAACAAGTGCCTACCTATGCTGCTAGAAAGTGCTTTGAAATGGAGGAAGCCGACATACATCGAGAAGAAACCAAAGCAATGATTCATGTTTGATGTATCAAGATTCTTATGACAATCTTGATTGGTGTTCACAAAACAATGTTCTGATACTTTTTTTAATCAAACAATGTTCTGATACTGTTGATACTTTTAATTCGTGTTGGATGGTCTGCTATTTTTTATTTGATTGGGATGTTGTCGTTGATTCAATGGTTTCTGTTCTATTTTCTGATGGTGTGTTGTTTTAATTTTTGATGGTCTGATGTTATGTATTCGATGGTGTGTTGTTCCTTTTTTTGATTGTTTGCCATTATTGTTTTGTTATTTTTCTGTTCTATTTTTTATGGTCTCGTGTTCTTTTTTCGATGGTTTTTCTTTCTTTGTTTCGATGGTTGTGTTGTTTGTGTTATTCAATAGTGTACGTAACACCTTTTTGATGGTGTGTTGTTCTTTCTTCGATGGTATTCAATGGTGTGTTGTTCTTTGTTTCGATGATGTATGAAGCTTCTTATCTTGCTGTAACAGTTACTCTCTTCGTGTATATGGAATCGTTATGAATTTAAGACAGTTAACAAGAACTTAGCTAAGAAACAAGTTCACGAGGTGTTGAACTTTCAGTGGTTTGGTTTATGACAATCTTGATTGGCATTTTTGATAATGTTGATAACTAGAAGATATCGAAATATCAAGTGAATAGTAAATAATTTTTAAACATTCTCAGATTGAATTCAAAAATTGGAACCTAATTTGCAGCTCAGTAGTTCAAACAATTACACTAAATAATTTTCAAACATTTTCAGATTGAATCCAATATAGCATACCATTGAATCAATCACAATATACCATCGAATGATGCATATTATACCATCCAATCGTACATAATATACCATCCAATAAGAATAGTGTAAACCAAAAAATGATATGAAGAAAAATAAAACTAAAAAACAAAAAAAACGGATTAGATGGGGGTATTTTGGTCTTTTGGACCAGTTAAAAATTAAAACAAAAAACAATTCTCATTTTAGGCGAGAGAGAAAAAATTGTGAAGAGAGAGAAGAAAAGAAAAGGTACCTGTTAAAAAAAAAGAGAAGAAAAAACTGCCTAGAGGTTTTACCGTTCGACGATGATGTGTTTTTTTACCGTTTTAGGCGATAACTGCTCCCAGGAGGTTTTATTGTCGTTAGGCGACAACATGGTTTGAGCCGATAGAGACGAGAGGCAGAGAAGAAGATGATTTTAGAAGGTTTTGTGCTGAGTGAGAAGAGCGACAGAGAATGTGGACATTCGAGAGGTAAGCTTCAGAGGTCGAACTAGGTTACTCTTCAGCCTCTGTGTATGTTTCTGAAGTGCTGGGCTTAGGTTTTAGGACCTTGACTGCATTGTAATCTAAGCTGACCCACTATTGAATAACTATAATACAAACCATTGAATCCTGAACAACTGAAACTTTGTGTTTTCTGATAAAAATTTTCTATATTTTTGGTCGATGTGAACAGGCTGCCCCCGTAGATGATGCGAAAGGACTACTGGATGATTTTATACCTGATGAGGCCTTCTTTGGTATTTCAAGTAGTGGGGAAGATGCTATCTCAGATTCAAGCAAGGTATGATTTGGTAAACCATCGAATAAGAACAGACTAAACCACTGAATCTAAGCTGACCCACTATTGAATAACTATAATACAAACCATTGAATCCCGAACAACTGAAACTTTGTGTTTTCTGACAAAAATTTTCTGTGTTTTTGGTGGGATGTGAACAGGCTGGCTCAGTGAAGGATGTTAAAAAAGGATTGGATGACTCCGTACTTGAGGAAGTGTTGATGGTAGTTTTAAGCATGGGGGATGTGGGGGACGATGGCCCGGGGCCAGATAAAGCCAATGTAACAGGGAAAATAGGTATGGATTTTACCCTCCCATCTTTTTCTTTGGGGATAGAGGCATTTCCTGAATTCTCAACGCAAGTAGATCATGGTGAGGAACTGATAGATATAGTTGAGCCTACAGTGTTTGTGTTATCCAGTAATTTTGATGACCCTGAATTTGTTGACAAGTTGTTGAAACATATAGATAAGATGGAAGGGGAAAAAATCCCGAGGTTGGAAAATCAATAGGTGAGGAGGTTGTAGTGCCACCGGTCCATCCCGAATCGGTAGAAGAGCAACCAATCTATTCTAAGGCGGTTGCACCTGAACCACAACCTGTGCTGGGAAAGCGTCCACACCAGCCAAACCCAAATTATGGTGAGCCATATACTGAAGAGCCGGGAAGGAATAAGAGGAAAGCAAAGGGTAAAGGAGTCGCAGTAGCGGACGACAAGTCAGTTACTGTTTTGTCTGCTGTTGAAGTTGGAGAATTATAGACAAAGCTAGTTGGAGTTGAAAAATGCAACCGCTACAAAACTGATCTTCAAAAAAAAAATTAATTTGCCAAGAGCACTCCAAGATGCCGAGGAAGCTTACAAGAAGATCATGGCTTTTGAACCAATACAAAAGCTAATATGGTTGTATGCAACGAAGAAGCCTTCTGATAAGCAAGCGTAAGTTTTCTGTTCAATCAAAACTGTTGTGTGTTTTGATGGTTCCTTTACTGCTTTTCGATGGTTTTGTTGTGATTTGTTGTTAAAATTGTTATATAATCTGCTGTGTTTTTTCCAGCAGAGAGATTTGGGATTGGGATGGGGATGACCTACTGGTGAAAAATGATGTAGCATCTCTTGGTGCAAAATATTAGATTTCGGCGAATGCGCTTGATTGGTTTTTGAAAAACCTTATAATAGACAAGCAGTCATCAGGACTTCGTGTGATCTTCCCTCTATCGTTCGCAGTAAGTAATTCACTATCATTCAATGGTTGATTCGTTGTTTTTCGATGGTTGATTTGCAGTGATTCAATAGTTTCTATTTGTGATTAATGGTTTATTCTTTTTTGGCAGGATAAGTGGTTGAAGAACTCCTACCTAAGGATCCACGATATGTCCGATGAGCAGAAAAACTCTCTTCTTGTAGAAATCATGGATTTTGTCAAGCAAGTCTATGATCGTACATCTAGAATTATGGTGACAAAAGTCAAATATGTAAGTTTTTTGATACATATTGATCAAAATAGTTTGGTATCTCTTATTTAGTAGTTCTGTTTGTCTGGTTTAATGGTATGATATCTCTTGTTCAATGGTATGATGTCTAAGATTCAATGGTATGATGTTTATTATTCAATGTTATGATCTGTTGTCTGATTCAGTGGTATGCTATTTCATATTCAATGGTATGGTATGATCTAGCTGGTTTTCTGTTTTGTTTTGGATGGGTTTCTGTTGTTTGTTTTGGTAGTTTACATAATGTCACTAATATTTTTGTTTGTTTCATATGATTGTTTAGTGGTTCTTCCCTTGGCTGTCGGACAAGCACTATCGTGTGTTTGTGGTGGATTTGCACAAGCCCTCAGCGTGCTATGTGTTGGACAGCCAAAATGTCAAGGAGGATGAGAGGGTTTTGTTGGTAAACTTTGGATTGAAGTTGACAGAGCTGCTCGTGCACTATTTGAGGCACATCACAAGCCGAGATTTTGATCTTAGAAGCTTTACATTTCTAGTCATGCACTCAATCCCAAAGCAAGTCGATAACTGTAATTGTGGAGTCTATGCTACCATGTATTGTGAATATTACAACCAAAAATGGGCGAAGGGCAATATTAATCTAGATTTTATGATGAATTGGGGACTCAAAGCATCTATGATTGAGGCAAGAAAGATGATGTTTCAGAAGATGGTGTTGCATCCGGACAACAGGTGCCTCCCTATGTTGCTGGAAAGTGTGTATGAATGGGGGAGGACAAAGGACAAGAAGAAGAAGTCGACAAAATGAATCATTTGCCCTGGACAAGTAGAATTTGTTATTCTATGGGACATTAATATGGAATATTGTACTGTTTGGATTTTCTTGTTTATGACAATATGTTTGGATGTTCTGTTTTGATAGTGTTAAGGCAAATATCAATCGGTATATTTTTTGAATGGTTTCTTGTGGTTGTTTCGATGGTGTGTTGTTTATGTTTTTGATGGTATTCTGTTCATGTTTTTGATGGTTTTCTCTTTTTGCCTTTTCAATGGTTTGATGTGTTGTAATTGGGAGTTAGCAATTTTTATTAAAGATTGGACCTTAGTGCGTTCTAATTGCAGTTTTAATGGTGCTGCTTAAAAGTATTATATAAAATTATTAATGGAGATGTAAATACATACTGTCAGGAACACTAGACAATCGAATCAGGAACACTAGACCATCGAATCATACATACTGTACCATCGAATCATACTTAATATACCATCAAATAAAAATAGTGTAAACAATTGACTCAGATGACCAAAGTGTTTTGATCAATATGTATTATCTAAAAGGACCAATGATTTCAGCTAGCATTTCAAATAATTATATCAAATAATTTCAAACATTCTCAGATTGAATCAAGCACACAAGACCATCGAATCAGGAATACTAGACCATCGAATCATACATACTATACCATTGAATCATACTTAATATACCATCGAATCATACTTAATATACCATCGAATAAGGACAGTGTAAACCATTGAAACAAAGAATAGGAAACCATTTTTATCAATATGTATTATTTTCAACATGAGAAATGTTTGCATCCCAGTAGTTCAAACAAACAATTACATCAAATAATCTCAAGTATCCTCAGATTGGGCTAGATTATTTAAGTCTATCGCCATACGCTTGCACTTTGCTTTTTTGTTCAATCTTTCTAGCTCATTTGCATTCTTCGTCCTTCTTCTTGCTGTCAGTGGATTATCTTTATAGGTATTCAAGCAATGCTGTAGCTTCACCATGCCTCATTGATCTCTGTCTCTGTTTTCCAAGATGATTCTTCAAATCAGAGTGGAGGAAACCCAGATGTTCTCTGCCACCGGCATTCAATGCCATCAGTTCATAGGACAATCTAAGTGATATACCAGCATCACTGTTCATCTGGGCTATGTATTGGTGGAGAGAGTTGATTGACTGGTTCAATCTATGCATATGGGAGCAATCGGCTGAGTAGAGCACGTGATCATTATGCTTCACAACCCATTTATCTATGAGGAATGCTCCTTGCTCAAGGGAGTACTTGAAATAGATCATTGCCATGCAGCCAACTCGGGTCTCTTTTTATGTGTAAAGGCGAGCATTTTCTTCCTTTGGTTTCTTACTTGGCCGCCAAAATCCCTCCTTGTTGCATACAAGTTTGACGTAGAATATCATTTCCTTGCCATTTATCATCCTCGTTTTTTGATACCTACAACGCACACCAAAACCTTTTTGGTGCGCGTAAGATTCGTAAAACTCTTGTAGTTCTTTAGATGTTTGAAACTACATTTGTCTCCATATTTCTTCTCTCTCAAAGTGATCCCAATTCGGAACTACAAACCATTGAACAACAACATACAGACCATCAAATAACAGCATACAGACCATTGAATAGCAGCATACAGACCATCAAATAACAGCATACAGACCATCGAATAGCAGCATACAGACCATCAAATAACAACATACAGACCATCGAATAGTAGTATACAGACTATTAAATAACCACGACATGCAAACCATAACTGGGAAACGAAAACAGGCATACAGACCATCAAATAACAATATTCAAACCATCAAATAAAAGCTTACAGATCATTGAATAACAGCATACAGACCATCAAATAGCAGCTTGCAGACCATCAAATACCCACGACATGTAAACCATAACTAGAAAAGGAAAACATGTATACAAACCATCGAATAATAACATGCAGACCATCGAATAACCACGACATGCAATCCATAACTGGGAAAGGAAAA